>CM044548.2:20524697-20757197 GCA_024416835.2 Perccottus glenii | reverse complement strand
CAGCGCTTTGCAAGAAGAAAGCAACAAGTCATGTAAATTTCCCTTTAGCTGATCTATCACTGCTGTGCATTTTAGACTCATATTAATTGACAAAATGTATTGTTTAATTAAAGTTATTTGTCATTTTTCATGAAAACTGCTCAGAGACCCAAACTTTCTTCCATCCTATTTACTTAACATGTGCCCCAGCCTCAGTGGAGACTTCCTCATCTGAACAGTTCGAATAGGGGAGGAGATTATAAACACAATACAACACACAAATCTATACACACGCAGCAAGCTCCCTCAGGTGAACAGGTGCACTCAGGGTCCATCACAGATGCTCCGTGTGATTTATCAGCTGCCATTCCTTCTGTCCACTTTGGGCGGTTGTGGGAAGGATTTTCACCCCAATGGAACAATTATCTCATCACAAAAGTTCATTTAGCAAAAATCACCTCAAACCTGTCCTTGAGATTGTCCTTAATATGCTGAGGGCATATTTTATTGGTCCATGTCACACTAGGTTTGCAAGAAATAAAAGCAAATTACTGTGTTTTACAGTTTGAAGTGCACTGCACACAGCTTGTCTCGCACACTTTCCGGTCTTCCTTGTTGCAAATAAAGCACAAAATATAACATTGTATATAACTGTTTTACTTAAACTCATGAACATTAAACCAAAACTGATGTTGCAAGTTGTTTTTCCAAAAATAATTTATCACGTAAATACAATATAATGATGTATCAAGTGTTTATGGAAGATAAAAAAAGAACTGTTATAAGCATATTCAAGCAAGATAAGCATTTATCCTGTTATTATGTGACACGTTCATATAATAAAATGAAACATCTTGTAAAAAAGTGATAATATCTTCTAAAAACATGCTAATTCTCTTGTTCTAACCATAAACATATCAGATTAAATCATGATACAGAGAAAGTTTATTTTTACTGTCCTAGAATCAATAGGCTTCTGTACCAAAAGCAAAATAAATCCTAAAGTTATTTTTAAATGCTTATAGCCTTTTCCTATTGCTTTCTCTAACTTTAAATAAACACCACATAACTCCAAAAGTATATAAAATAATTTTGATTCTTAGTCATGAGACTCATGCCTATCTCACTGACACAGTACCCTGAGCTGGACAGGAACCTCCAATGTAACTTCCTGCCGCTGGGACACAGAAAATAGCAGAGTGGTATTTGCACAAAATACACAAAAATGACTGTTTAAGAAGCTTGAAGATGATTGAAGTCCATAAACACTGCGCCACTGTCGTAACAACGACCCCACAGAGGGTCAAAAAATCAGGTTTTCTGTCCATTCTGCCACCTCTAGAAAATACATTTATGAACTGGAAAATGAGCCACAAAAAAAGAGGGCCAATAGGAAACAGTTTCAAAGATTGGGATGGGCCATTGACCAAAGATTGAACAAAAGTAGGCAGTCTCCTGAAAATGATGTAACATTTTATTCCTGTTCATTCTTGGGTTGTCACTGGTTTTTAATCACTTATGTGTGATAAAAATCTATATGGCCACAGTTTTGCAGCTCTTGAATGTGGTAAACTCATTGGTGTTAATTCAGAAGTTCAGATTCCCACTGCTGTCACACACCTCCTTCTACTTCCTCCCAGAGAACCACAGTGTGTGACAGAGGGACATTAATCACACGGCTGGGAAATGAAGCGAGGAGGGATGGGCATGTAGGGCCAGTGGGGCAGGTGTCTAGAGGGAAAAAAGGGTGTTTAGGGAAATCACACTGCGGTTTATGGCACACTGATAAACCAGCGTGCTGCAACACAAACAAGTTTAGGTGGAGATGCATCATACTCGTATCCATGTACACATAACATAAAAGCCAAATACGAGCCAAAATAGCTGTCTCCTTTTTAACAATATATTAATGATTGCTAAATAGTTCATGACCTAATGGAAATAAGACATATAAGTTAACATTACAAGAATTGGAGCCTGACCATTAGTCCCACTACTGTTTGAACCAACCTGGCTTGTAACATTACGTGTTAATTACGTGTTAATTATCTCAAAGATTTTTTTCAGGACAGAAGACACAGGGCATTTGTCTGATTTATCCTGAGATTAGAGGTATTATCAGTAAGTCGAAGGATCACCTCCACAGTGTTGTCAGATGCTGAAGCAGCTCCCTCTGTCAGATAGCCTGTCAATTTAAGGGAAAACCTGGAATTGTGTATGTTTTATCATAAACAGCAACAGTATACACATTTACTATTCCTGTGTTTGAACAGTATTAATCAGGTTTTTATCTTTAACCTTCATTGGTGACCTCTTAAGTTCATAGAGGTTTTTTAAAATCAGACTCATTTTGTCTTGACATTTGAGACTTCTGTTTATTTCTGCTCTATGACTTATATGTGAAGATGACATATCCTCAAAGGGACTTGAAAAATATATATGCTCAAAATTAGACCCCATTATTATTATTATGTGGTTCTTGTATTATATTTAGTATGACCCCTTTAAGTTTCTATATTTTATGATTCTTCTTGGTTTGCAAACACTCTATCAGGCATTTAAATATAGAAATGTGCAATTTGCCTGAGCAATTATAGGCTTTGTATTATCCTAATCACTTGACACAAGGTTTATAAAGCTCCACTCTTTTAAATTAAAGTCTTTATCAAAAGTGTTCACTTACTGATAATTTATTCTGCTAAAACTGCCACACTCACTTTAATATGTAAGGGCTGATGATGATTTTTAGATAAAGAAATGTATTAGTTCAGAAAGTAATTTATGAATTCTTCACATTTTGTGTGGCTCAAAGTCAACTCATGTGCTAAAAAGCTGAATGTTTATTTGCACTTTCTGTGATTTTGACAAATGAACACTGATACGGCCAAATTTTCTGTCACATTGTGTCCTCTTTACAATTGCTTTGGCGTAGCTTTCAGTGGCTTTATAACATCTTTATGTGCTCTTAGCTGTAAAGATAACTGGCAGCCCCATACTTGAGCTATCTAATTTAATGTTACCCCAATCGCAGAATTCGGCCCTAAAGCAAGGCAATTAACCCTGCCAGAGGTAGGAAGATAGCACCTGCTGCTGCTGCTCAAAAGCAAGCCCACGTACAAAAGAGTGGACTTAATTAAACTTTTTGTCAGCGATATAGCTAGAGTGGTGTAATAAAAATCTGATTCCAATCAGGGGGATTTAGGTCAAGTAGCTACAATAGAGATGCATTGATGCAAACATCCAGAAAGCGCCTCCTGACCTCAGTTTTATTCTTGTAAATTAAAGCCTTGTCTCTTCTTGTTTTTCTGATGAGTTATTTTGGTCTCATTTCACACTACAGGCATTCTCCTCCAGTAGCCCTATTACCTAGAATCACCTAAAAGCTAGTTTTTATTTTATTTTTCTTATTTATCACGGATGAGTCTGAACACTACATATCCTTCCTTGAATTATAGGTTATTAATAGATTTTTATTTCTTTCATCTTTGTCAATTAGTCCTGGAAGATGTGCATGAGAAAATAGTATAGTTCTGTTGTCTCTTTTGAAACATAAAAGTCTTTAAAAATGACAGCATTATGTTGCAAGATAAGAGTGATTGCAGCACTATGGAAACTTGACTGTGGCGCCATTCTTTTTCAGTCCTCCTAATGATATTTTTCAAAATGCGTATTAGCGTATTTATCAGCTTAATTTATCTTGGACCGCACACAGAGCCGAGATGACATGACTGTACGTTAGTGCTCTGCTGGGAGAGAGGGAGGGCAACTTAACACGCCTCTGCCAGCCAAATCATCACTGAAAAATCTGTCCTTGGTGGAGGCTTGTGCTGCCAATACCATAGAGCTGCTGCTGGTGAAGAGAGTAGCGCAGCGCAGAGAGTCAGGATGGGGGCGGGGGGGTGTAGGATGAATGTCACCCCTGCTCTCACATGTCATATTGTTAGCCATAGATATGAGAGAACGCCTGAAGGTTGAACGTGCAGCAGAGACATAAATAATCTATCAGAGATTTCCTCAGACTAAATAGAAGGAAATATGTCTGCATGGATTATTTATGCTTTAATATGCACACGGCGAATGGACAATCACATTTTAGAGGCCTATTTAATTGCTTATGTCTGGAATGCTTGCAAGTAGAGCTGTATGAGAGAAAAATGCGTGCTATGCTATGGCTGTCAAGCTTGGTTACATTTGGTTTACATTGTAGCATCTAAGAAGGACTTGACACTGGCAAGACCGAAAACCTAACAGCTTGGAATCAAACATGTTTTAATTGATTTAGTATTGCCTCTGACATAGAATAATCATAGAAAATAACCATAGATATTTAGATTTAGATTTTATTTTTTTTATATGTAGGTTTTTCTAAACATATCGGGTCCTACAACCCACCTTTTTGGGGATCTTTAGTAAATAGTCAGTGTAAATGTAGACACATGCCATATAATTTTGTGTATTATTTCCTTCTGTGCTGTGATTAGCTAAAAAGTACAGACTCAAAAATGTCCATCCCATGTAAACAATGTAGGGAACCATAGAACCATAGCCATAGATGAGGAATTATAATATTAATCATTATTCTGATCGGAAGGAACATTGGAATAATTTTTCAATCACTGTAGAGCATTACAAATGAACACATAAATTTGTCAATGGTAAAAATGTATGTTTCAGTTTTAAAGTTGTTTCCATGTCCTTGCGCTGGTGGGTCTCACTTGTTTTCGACTCTCAGTATAGTCTTGGTTGTGTCACTCTGGTCATGGTGGTGACTCCTTGACTAATACACTCTTGACAACAACATTAGTAAACACGGCTTTGTTGGGATCGATTATAGTGATCACATGTTCTGTTTTTAATGTTAACTGTGTAAGCATTTTGGAGTGAATTGTTGACCTGTGTCCTTGTTGACATGTTTATATGTCTTTCTACTCCACTTGCTCAACAAACAGACATCCTTTTAGGATGGATTCTCTCACCCATGTGCCATTTAAATGTAGTCCATCTTAAGCTGGTCTGGCCTGCTCTCTTCAGCTCATCTTATTTCATCTTCAGATGACTGCCTCGACATGGGAAATGTCAGCATCTCTTCGTCAGCGCTGTTTGGCTTCTTCAAACATTTGTGAAGTGTTAAGCTCATCTCTGCAGCTTAGGAGGGCAGTCTCTCAGGAATCTAGGGCTGCTGACCCGCAACACGGCAAAGACAGCCTGGCCAAGTGCACTCGAGCGAATCCACTCTGGCTACTCATTCGCATCAACGGAAGATTGTATTAGCCCCCAAGTTTGTGGTCTTTAAAGCAGCACTCCGGTGCAGACGTCCAGTAATGGAAATGATGGGCTCGCTTTACAGCTCTCCACAGCAGGGGTGTTGTCTGCCCACATTTATTTGACAATTATAGCTTGCATGCAGATGTGGATCCAGGCTGTCTGTTCATTTCAACATTTCACTGCAAGTGTTAAAATTCAACAATATAGTGAGTCTCATACATTACCACTGTAAAAAGAAAACACACAGCATTTTAAGGATTATTTAAATAGTTTATTAATTAATTTATTAAACTTTATGGATGCCATGGTTCCACGTGGTTCAGTTTTCCACCTCATTACAGCAGCAACGGTGTGCAACCCTAGCTAATATTAGCTTTACAAATTATTTTCAAATGTTGCATCACAGACATTACAGGGGAACGCTTTAGAGTTTTTTTTATGTGGTTTGACCTGACCATAACAAATACACCCAGCCTTTTGCTTGAAGCACATCATCATGTCCTTTATCAAATGTAACAGTGAAGTTGAAAAAGTGGAGGTGAAGAGTCTCTTCGTATCAGTCTTTTAGCATTGCCCTACCTGCTTCTAGTTTTCTTTCTCACATGCCCAGGATGTGTTTAAAACACACATACATGCAGTATTTTATTTCATTACACCTTGCCAATCACACAGCTACGAAAGCTGACCACAGCATATCTCTTTAATGTAACTTATAAGTCTTTGTTCAATGTATATTTACCTTACAAGCATTACAGAAACTTCACTTTTTTAGACTCATGAAGCTGAATGTGTCAAACCATTTGTTTTGTTGATCAAAGTGCTTTCAAAAAACTACCAAGTGTTGCTCTAAAAATCAGAAGACTAGTCTGCTGTATTTGGCACCACAAATGGAAAAGATGCATCACATTATCTTAAAACCAATATGCAAAGCAGTCTGCGCTGTGGCTGCCATTTGTTCAGAGGTTTGTGCAAGCAGCATTTTGGAATTTACTGCACAGAGAGATAAAATGCTGATGTGTTGTTTTTCTCCAGAATGTTTAACTTGTCTTGTCAAGTTTAATTTCACTTTACCAAATAAGATGACTAGCAGTGTCCAGGTGGGTTTGTCATGTAAGCATGAGCAAACTACAAATTCATACATACATTTATTTTGTATAATAAATGGTATTTTTTAAGTGAAATTGACAGAATTTGTTATTATACTTAAATAACTTTACCTAAATTATTATTATTATTACATCAATTTTATATAGCGCTTTTCTGGGGACGCAAAGACGCTTTAAGTTAAAGGGTAGCTTCCCCAGTCTTCTGTTGGGTCTTATAGTAATAGTTGCAATATCCTCATTTGATTCTGTGTGGTTGCTCTCAGCCAATAAAAGTATTCTATTTGTGGGACAACAGATGCATATTTTTGCTTTATTTTTTCACTTCACACCCAAGAGGAAAAAAATGTGCTCTTATTTTTCTAATGTTTTTTTTTACCAAGTCCTGGATCAGTTCAATAGGCATGAACACTCCCATAATCAGCCAGAGAGTGTTTTTTTTTCTGAATAGATGAAAGACAGGGAACACTCACTCACACAAACCCACACATGTGCAGTCCAACAGCAGCAACAGCAACGAGTGCACAAAAACAGGCACAAACACACACAGGCAAGAAGCACAAGCCATTTGGCAGAGCCTCTACGTCTGGGGAGGGCTTCAAAGCCCACTGACATGAATTTATGATAACGCCACTATGCCTTTGCCAAACCTCAACTGTTGTTGTTTTTTTCTCACTCCCTCTTCATCCCTCTGTATGCGGTGCCATCCTATTGATTAGAACTTTGGAAAATGCTCGCAGGTGTCCCCCAGTCCCTTAGAAAGGTGTCTGTGTGGATTTTCATACAGTTCTGTGTGTTCACAATGGGATATCCTCATTTAGCGCTGTGTTTTCACATGTATGATTAGCTTTGGCTCCAGTGGCCCCTCTGTGGATCAAACTCTTTATAAAGTTTTTTTTTTTTATTTCGTAATGAGCCTATGATTTTACGTTTCTCTCACTGCTTGATTTGATTGTGTTCTTTAGACACTTCTGACTATTCATCCTTTCTCTTTCTTGTGTTGCAGATGAAGACTGTGTGAACTGCACAGATGAGTGTCGTGTTCTGGGCCACTCAGACCGCTGCTGGATGCCCAAGTTTCCGGCTGGAGGCCACCAGGCTGAGGGCGTGGACTACCGCAACAATATGTTTGTACCAGCAGGGATGGAGACTGTGCCTGAAACAGAAACCTACGAGTCGGTTAATCCCAATGGCAAAAAGACCTTCTGCACATTCGGCAAAGAACGACGAGACCACACCATCCTGGTTGCCAATGTCAAGCCCTACTTAAAGGCAAAACGTGCCCTTAGCCCCTTGCTCCAGGAGGTGCCCTCGGCGTCCAGTAGCCCATCAAAAGGCTGCTCTACCATGGTGCCCTGCACCTCTGTGAAAAGTCCAGCTGATGGTGCAGAAGGCAAGCCTCCCCCTGCAACATGCTCTGGTCACTACGGACCTCCCGATGGCCAGTACTTGTCACCAACCAAACAAACCAGAGAACAGGGGGTCTACCCGCCCCTGCCATCAGATCCAGTGGCCAAGGTGTTAGCAGAGGCACGCTCCAGGATTAGCCAAGAGTCTACAGGTGAAATGGAGTGTGTCCTAGAGCATGGGGTGCCTGATAGTGGCCGTGATGGGATGGACGCTGACCAGGTGGTCCGGGACATCGACAAACTATTGCAAGACTGCAGAGGAAGTGAAACCAAGGGAACACTCAGAAAGTGACAACAGGGACTGAACCAGTAGAAAACACTAAACAGAGAAAGGAATTGAGTCTTATTCTACAAACTGTGAAGCCAAAACTGTCACTCACCAAAACAAATCACAACAAACAACAACAAACACTGGCTCTCATTATAGGAGCTCTTTTTACTGTATTTGTTGTTATCACTACTGACACTGAATGGACAATGAGAACATTTCTAATGTCAGTCTCTATCACTACTTTTGATGCTTATATCCCTACCAAGAAATATAGGACCGTGTAACAAACATGTGATTTCCTGCTGAATTTATAAACTTTTTTTGTTTGGATTTAAATAATGGCAGAGGCTTATGCCTCTGGCACCACTATTATCTAAGTGCCCACCAGCTCATAAGTGTGTTGTTCATGGTCTCTTGTAAAATCCTACATAAGTGTGTGTAGGTGGATTTTTGTTATGTGTTATGGCCATAGACACTGAGTGTCACTGAGACTTTAATGGTCAGACATGACAATCGATGTGAAAACAGAGAAAATTTCAATTGTGTTCGGGACAGTGAAAGACAAAGGTACAAAAAGCCTTTGGTTTGCAGACTTTGTTGATGTTGTGTTTAGATGGAGTATGAGAGCATGAAGGCGGTACAGGTTTGTTATGGACCTAGGGTTGGAGGGGCATAATGCTCCACAGATGGAGACTTGTTAACAGAATAACCATGTCTCACCAGTCATTTGTAGCCACATGTGTAAGCTGTGTCTGTCTCACGCCTCTATTTAAACATTCACACTCAACACACACTAATTTGACACATGCACTACACTTTGTGCACCACATGGACTGATGCCCCAAACACACACACTAACCATACACTATACACAACCATCTGTGTATTGTCTACATGTCCATCATCAGCTTCAAATTTCTTGTGTACAGTGAGTATCATGTGTGTGACTCTGCCTTATGGCAATCACAAATTGTATAAAAAGGGACATATTTCCTCAACTGTGAAAATATGCTATCTATACAATGTTATAGATGACTTATATGTATGAATCCATGTATAGTGTCCAAATATTAACACAATATTTATACATTTTTTAAGAAAAAAGACATGAGGAATCTCAGCAAAAAAGTGTCCTCAAGAAAATGTTGAGAGCGGCATACTAACTTATTGAACTGCAAAGGACACTGCCATTGTTTCAAAAACAAATATCCAAAAACATGCATAAACAAGAAAATGTCCCTTCACATTATCACTATACATACTATCATTATATGTGTAAATGTATCCAATTTAGATGTGTTTACATAAAATTGACATATTTTTATTGATTTTACTGCAATTTCTGTGCATTTGAGCCAAATTGTTATGTGTACAAAAGCTATATTGTGTATTTTATTAAATTAATATATAGTTGTGTTGCAATATACATGGGCTTATATTGTATTTGGCAAAAGTTGCCTTAGTAGCTGTCGAACTCTGTGAGTTTGCTTTACTTTGGGTTTTCATTGGTGTTTTTTCTTCTTCTATTCTGCATCGTTGCAGGCTTCAGTGCTTTTGAGATGTTGCCTCTTTTTACCCCGAGATCCAGCTGGATCCAAACAATAACTGTTTAAAGCTTAATGAGCCAGCTGATCTAGAATACAATTTAAATCAACAACAAAAAGCAACAACCACAAGACATTTGTTTGAAAATTTGTACTGAGCAGATTTTTACAGGGCAGCTATTTTTCTTTAACAATAACAAGTATGCGTATTTTGTGTTCATTTTGTTTTCTTTGACTTTCTTTCCAAAAAAGCAACCTGCCATATGGAAAGTGGAGTGGTTTCCTTGGTGATCATCAAACTGCCTTACTGTCTCTGCGGAGAGCTTGTTGTATCTGTGGAGCTTGTGACTGCTTCTAAAGCCCTGGTCCACCAGAATGTGCATTTTCTAATAAGGACCAAAAAGAGGTTCTTTTTTCAGCAGTCTGTGTTGTTTATGTATGTACTCTTCTAGTAACATGTTACAGTTCACATACTTCGCAGAGAAAAAATTATACCTGAATTTACTTTGGATTTGATGTCTTAGCTGTTTAGGGAAAATGGTTTATAGAAGCAAGTGTCTTCACATTCAGGATTTCTAAAATAAATATAATGATACAGACATTTATTTTTGAAAATCTTGGCACATTTCGGCCACTATCTGCTTTTTGTAAGACTCTGATGGTAAATTAAGCAGAACAGTAGGTTATTAGACTAGATGTGTTTGGAAAATGTGACCACAATCACAAACTATTTATCCATTAGAGGGGAACAGTGGCTTTTGATGCTCAATAACATGTACTGTTCATTATCTGCAGTCATTTAATTTATTGAGGTGCATGTTTGTTCTCTATATACTTTACACATTTCATCCTGTACATCTGTTGTGGGGGGGGGGGGGTCATATTTAGTCCTTATTTTAACAGTGCTAAGAAGATTTGACAGGAAATCTCTAACATTTACCAATTACTGTTTTCTCTAAAAAGATCTAGATAAATCAAACACATGTGGAAGTGGAGCATACCATTAAAATGTGCTGTTCAAAGTTAACACTAGAACTGTGATCTCAACAAAATGCACACACTTTGACACAGACAGGCACTTAAGCAGCGCACTGCCTTTCATATAAATGTATTGCTCTTTAAAGGTAATGGCTTAAAGTGGGGGCAAAACATTTCCTGAACAAATGTGACATGTCTGCACTTGTCTCTAAGCTGTGTTTGCTTTTTATCTCATTGTGCATTGTGCCCTCATTCATGCCCTCATTATGTAACAAACCCCTTTCACTCTTCCCATTACTATAGATTTTATGCTAAACCCTAGTTGCTATGCTGCGTGTTTATGCAGGCATTTATGAAAAACCTCAAGCAGAGGTTGTCCAATGAATCTGTCTTAGCACTCTAAAGTCCTGTCCCCTCTAATGGTGCCCCCCTGGCCCAGTCCACTTTCTGCACTCAAAGGTGTGGGCAGTAAATGAGCTGGGTCCAATGGAAGGTATTCTCTTTAAAGCCATGGCCCCTCTCTCAGGCTATTTGCTGTCTAATAGAGCAGAGGCTGCTGCTAAGGTCAGAACATAGTAGGAGTCTGAGCGCAATGTAAGTCCTCTCATTATTGTCTAATTACATACTGCTGGCATCATACACTGGCAGAGCATTACTCAACCTGAGAGTGGCTTTTTTGCCCACTTGGGACTGTTGGTATTACCAGTGATAAGAGCCTTGCTGAATGTGGCTAACTGCCTTTGGTCTCTGACTCACACTAATGCAGGTGCACATAGACAGCCACTACTGCTTTTTAAAGACATGCTGTTTTGGTTTGAAAAAAAAACACCCAATGTTTGTCAGTGACGTCTCCCTCACTTTCCCAAGCCCACACCAACACCAACGGGCTCCACGCTACAACGGGCAACTGGTGAAGCCACCAGAGACATTCATTTGTATGAATTATTTCAACTGCTATTGTCTAAAGGCTGTGTTCATTGTGATCTATCTGAAAAAAATGATGAAAATATCAAATAAAAAAGCAATTACTAATAATGTTTTCTTCCGTTCTTCTGTGAGTAGCTTAAGGAATGACTAGTCATGGCTTTCATTTCTCATCTCCCATGAGATAACCTTGCAATATGTTCTCTCAAGCGCAAACACAGCCAATTCTGCCTTGTCAAATAGGATTGCATTGGTTACTTGTACAGTGCCAGGCCACTTTTGGAAAAGATAAAAATTGGCTTTTTCATTTGTGTTATTTTTATTTTTATTTATTTTTTGGTTTTAAATGCATATGAACAGAAACCTCACCATTCTTTATCCACACGCGCACACACACACCAGAGCACAGTGATTTAAAAATGAGCTCTAGGCTAATGATTCTGCGTTCATCACATGAGTTCACATTCTTGCCACAAAAAAGATTACTGCTCTTTTTTCCAATTGCTCCGAGGCAAATAAAGACTGGTGCTTGAAATTATGTAAAAGTAATGCTCCTCAGATAACATGTTGCACTCCACCCTTCAGCTAGATTTGCATTCAGAGGCCAATTCAATGTCCCTTCAACACTGCCCTGTGGTTATATACGTGGTGCATGGTCACTAGTTATTTGCTTAATTTGTATTTTATAGTTATTATGATGCCCAGCTTTGGCAAACCTCCGTTGTGGTCTGCACTACTCATAGACATACTGCAGAGAGCTTTTGAATTGTGTTTTATGAGCTTCTTAGTGTTTTCCAAAACAAAATGTCAAGTCATAAAAGCTCATGATGTGCCATTATGTTTGTATGCAGAGGTATTTCCATTAGACATGTGATTGCTGTGCATGTAGTGTTGTCTAGTTTTGATTTCATGAAGCCATCTGCAAAGTGCCGCCTTGAAAAAAGACTTTGGTAATTTGCCAAACTGCAGCTCCTCAAAATACCCATCAAGGAAAACCACATCCTAATTGGAAGAGAAGGAAACATTGTGTGACTTAGTTATTGAAAGTATTTTGATGGAGAGCCATGTCAATAGTGTTTGTCATCTTGAAATACACATGGCGTCTGAAAATTAATGAAATGAAAACAGCAGTGCTTTTAAACGTCCCAAAAATCCAAAGCCATTCAAAATATTCAGACTAAATTATTCTCTGGGTTATTTATTTTAGAAGGACTCGATCAAATTAATTTTGACCACAGAGGGAATTTTTACCCCATACTGATTTTACAGACCATTTATATTCATCGCAGGTTTTTCTGTTTGTATCCATCTAGTTTGCCTTGAGGCAGATAATAATTAAAAAGATATCAGAGGTGCTCTTTGAAAAAAAAAGAAAACACCATGTCTAGAGCTGCTGCAGATACTTGCAGTGCACCCTTATTTGGTTCAGTGAAAAGGTTTCTCTAAACCACAAGTTTACTTTCTGACAAATACCAAGCTGTCTTCTCGGACTTAATCATAGTGTCTCAAAGGTAGACGTGAAAAGAACATAGAGTGCAGTAAAATCTTTCATGTGATTGACAGATGCACAATTTAAACTTAAATGTAATTTTACAGGATGACCATTTGTGGTTTCAGGTAATTGGGCTCAAAAGACAAAACAATATATTTATGGTAAACATGTAATGTTACAGTGATGCAGTTATGGAGCAGGTGAGACTCTGGAATATTCATCAACAACACAACACACAACAATCACTAACAAAAGCACTCAACCTTCTAGCATAGGTTTGGCTTTACAAAATGTTAGATTTTATTTAAAGCTTAATGGACTTGGTTTAATTCATTTGGTTTGCAAATGGAATGCTTTCCATCTTGATCTGGACCTTGAATTAATCCAGAACTGATCCCGCCCTCATTGCCTCTCAACACAGTGTCATTCAACTACATGTGAGCCCAAAATATTTCACGTGAAACATGTCAAAATAAAATAAATTATTTTCTCTTTTACATTAAGCATTTCTCAGAAAAAAACTATTTTAAGTATTTCTAAGCATCAGCAACTTCAAATGCCTTATTCTACTGTAACCTAGACTAATGAGTTGGAGATTTCAAAGCAACGGAAGATAAATCATATATCAGCATTTTAATCAAGCTTTTTGATCTAAATAAACTACTAATAGGATTTAATCAAGTGTGCTTCTGTATTGAGTCGGCTAAAAGGGCAAATGGAGAGTGGTTTTGTCATAGTATATTGTTAAAAAGGACAAAAGTCTGCTCTTTATTTGAGGTGGGCAGCTTTACAGGAGGTCAGGATAAGAGAGATGTTGGTCATAGGTTTTAACCATCATAGAGGACATTTTCCAGCTGCGATGCCATTTTGGTACATTTATATACTGTACTGTATATATAAGTACATATAAAAGCACATTCTAGTGTATATGTTTTGGTTGAAAGCAAATTAGGAAATTAAGAAAATAAAACATAGTAGTGGAAGCGACCAATAATTGTGTTTGATGAGCTACACTCCACTATAAGTAAAGATCAATGATAAATGTCATGTTTTTGAATGGATGGATGATATAAGGACACCAGGTATTTGGCTGATATGTTTTATGTAAATAGGGCCAAATTGCACATGTATAATCTTTTTTTTACTACATTGACTATTAGAAATGCAAATTACTGCAACCTACATTTTCCTTACAACCTACAGAAACAGCAGCACATGTTTAAACTATTTCAAGAACAAGCAAATGACAAATTCTTACATATTTTTAACCAAAATCTTGCTGTGCTGGTCAAATTATGCCAATATTATCCTTGTCACCAGTTTTACTGAAGCAGATACCTGATAGAAATGACACATTATTCCAAAAAATGAGCATACAATAGGATAATAACTCAACAAGGCATCAATTAATGAGATAATTAAACTCAAATATTTGAAAAAACTTGTGACTGCACTCAGACCGAGTGTCTCCTTTTGCTTTCCTAGTCACTTCAGTGAGGAGCAGTGTGTTAAGTGTTCAAGTGTTTTTCACCTGGAGCGGAATAGAAAGTGGTGAAATAATGGCTCTAGACCATTCTGTGAAAGGGCCAGCTCGTATCAGTGAAGGGAAAAAAACTAGATGAAAAGGTCAATAAGCAACGTGGGAAACTTAATATGAAGTAGACGTATGAATTCCATCACATAGATTAGTGCCCTCGGCAAAATGTAGGACTGACTGACACCACTGAATCAATTCATAAATATCCAGTGTCTGGTGGATAAGACACATGAGAGCTAAGAGGACCTTTTACCAAATGCCACCTGGACTTTCAAACTGATCCCATTCATCTATTCTGTTTGCTTTCCCTATAACACTTGGGAGGTTTAGTCGAATAATAAATAATAGTTTTGATACAAAGCTTGTTCCTGCCCTAATTATAAATAATATCCCATTATTATTTATCTGTTAATTTGGTCTAGATGCAATGTCAACCGAAATCATGATTACATTTCACTGTTCAGTGCAAATACATGTATTTTGTATTCTTGAAATGTGTACCTGACTGAAGTCTGAGTAGCTTTTTTTTAACTTTTATTTCGACTTTGATAACTTACCACAGAGGCCATAAGAGAGAGGATGTGCCAAATGAAAGAGAAGACAGATAGCTAAAGTGTTGTACGATGTCAACAGGATGTGATTTGAACTGAATGTCTGCAGGGAACAGGAAGGTCAATATTAACGTAACCAAATATGACCTTTGGGAGAAACGCCTTGGTATAAGAGCTGGTCTCCTTTGGCACAGTGGCTGCACCTTCATCAAATATCAATTAACTCGGGCGTCATTAAGTGAGCTTTTACAATGTCCTTTGACTTTCAGGCTATATGAGCTACGGTGTAATGTTTCTAGAAATAACACCGGGTAAAGACAGTAATACAGTTTTATTTATTTTCACAATGCTCCACTTTGCTGCCTATTCTATTGTATTATTTTGATAAGAAAAACACATCAGGGGTTCCCAATTACTTCTGCTGCACAATAAAGCCCATGATTAAGAAAATCCATAATAATGTAATTAACTTTGCCTTAATAGCTCCTGGTCTTTATCTGCCATGTTGGCTTTTCTTTAATAAAATATCTACATGGAGCTTTTAAGGAAAACACTCATCCATCCATTTTCTTCAGCTTATCCGGGGCCGGGTCGCAGGGGCAGCAGTCAAAGTAGAGATGCCCAGACTTCCATCTCCTCAGACACTTCCTCCAGCTCTTCCGGGGGAATACCGAGGCGTTCCCAGGCCAGCCGAGAGACATAGTCCGTCCAGCGTCTCCTTGAACCGATGCCCGAGCCACCTCAACGTGGCTCGAGCTTGATCCTCCCGAGTGATCAAGCTCCTCACCCTATCTTTAAGGGAGCGCCCTGCCACCCTGCGGAGAAAGCTCATTTCGGCCGCCTGTATCCGGGATCTTGTTCTTTCGGTCATGACCCAAAGCCCATGACCATAGGAGATTCTGTGGTCCCCAAATCAGTCTCCCTGGCCCCTGGCTGGCTGGAAAATACCGATTTAAAAGAGAATTGAAAGATTAAAGGTAAAAAATATATTGATTAATGTGGTTACAATTTGAACATTTGCAATTTAGAGGAGATTCTGAAATATCTTACTCTAACCATAACCAGCTGTTGTTCCTTTAAATAAAATAATGGTCATTTTATAATGTTACACAATTTTCAGAAAGCACTTTGAAGATTACAAAAAATAACGCTTGTCTATAATGTTGAAAACATAATATCTCATTTAGGGGACTGGATTGCATTCAGACTTTCTCTGTCACGGAGAATGTTTCTTGTTGGATAATTTTTCATTTTTGGTGACAGAAGACTATAGCTGTGTAAGTCATTTGACCACAATGAGAATCTGAGAGACATTTGTCTGTTGGAACTTGTTCAAAGAGTCTGTCTTAGTCAAACTGCAGGCTTTGGGTGGTATTATATGAGAAACAATGGCAACTGGCAACTTTTATAGGGATAAAAGGCTTGTGGCCTTCCGTCTTTGCTTTGTTTTCCAAGTTTATGTATATCCAGTGCAAGCACAGCATGGGTGTGATGCAGGGAAGCTGGCCCCTCTCTGAACTCTGAGACAAGGCTGACAAAGACAATTAAAGCCTCTAACGGCATGCTTTTGTATGATTAGACTATTCTTTCAAGCATTGAACCGGCACCACCAACTATATCCCGAACTACATCCATCATCAGTGAGGACAGTGGAATGCACTGATTTATAATGTCTCAAAATCAGCAAGGGAAATACAAAAAAAGACATGCTAAACAAACTTCGCAACAGACAGAAACCTTTTTCTTCGGCTAATGGCTAGTGCAAATAGAATAGGTCTCAAGAGATTTAAAGGGCTGTGGCTGACAGTGAACGCAATCGGGAGCTAAACTACAACAAAGTGAGAATATGATGCATCCACACAGTCCAAACCAAGACAGGATGAGAAGGAGTAAATAACAGGCGCTCCCTGGAGATGTGAGCCTCACCACAAAACTCCCAGGTTTGGCTGTTTGATTTCTTTGAATGCTATCTGACATTTACTTAACTGGCAGCAAGAAAATTAAAAATCGCAGTTTGATGTACGGTTTTCTCCCTTAATTTTAGCCAACCTTTCTTTTGGCTTAGAATTTATTAAAGTTGTCTCCCTTAACCCTTGTGTGCTCCTACAACGACGTATATAAAACATGTTGTATATAAAGGCACATGTAGCGTCCAGCATTAGCGATGAGACAGGAGGATGGCTGAATATTTTAGTTTTCACAGTCAAAAGGATAAATTTGCTTGGGTATTGAATATCTTATGTCTACAATTTTTCATGTGTAAGGAAAATAATGTCAGTAGGTTACTTAATTGTCTGTATTGGCAGTTAATGCAAACATAATGTAGCAACATTGCAGTAATCCTGTTAATTCCTGTTTGTGTGTGTGTGAGGAAGGGGGTCCTTTTATACAGGACAGCCCCCTGTGCTGTATTAAAGGACTGGGGGCTGGGCAAGTTTGCGGAAAACAGTATTCTGGACGCTAACAGTATTGTGCTCAAATTGTCTAAATGTCGACACAATTGAGTTCTTGCCATGACAAGCGGCCAGGCTTTCTACTTTGTGTGTTTTTTTTCTAAAAATATACTCTGTAATATTTTTTTTCACCTCAAAATGGCCCTAATACGCCGTCATATGGTTCTAATATACTACTTGTTGTAAAAATGTCCCATCCCCATTAAAGTACAAAGCAACCGGACAATAATGGCACACTTTGTAAAAACTTTGATATATTGTGATTTGTGGATTTATAAAAGAAAATACAGTTTAATAATGCTATAAGGACAAAGGAAAATAATCAATTAAAACACATGCAACTGGAAATAAATTGTGATCCAAATCCAAGGTAACACAAAAAATGAAGCGAGATTTAGCCTTTTCTAGTTGCACCTGCACAGTGAATAGAATTGGATTTCTAAAGCTTGCTAGAGATACACCTGCACCTGCAAACATAATTCAGTCATTTAACTTTGTTTGATAAGTGCTTTCATTAAGACAAAGCAAGCCAAAGCCAGATGAAGATTAAAAGAGTAGGTGCTAATTTTGCAAATACAAAGTTAATAACGAGAATAAAAAAAACCTGGGATATCTACATGTCAAAAAAATTTCCAATGTGTAAGGTTTTTGTGGGAACTGGAAAAGTCATTCATTTAGGCGAGACACAACAGGGGAACAGGGAAAGTTATTAAATCAGAAGATATCATTGCAAAACCTTACTTGTTTATTACTGACATAAACATAACAAGAAAATGTATTACAAGTTTTGTGTAAATTAATTTTATATACTTAAATATATGTATGCTAATTTACATATACATTTCCAAAATCTGGAAATTGAAAAGGATCAGGTTTACAATCTTGGTTGATTTTGTTGACATAATAAATAAAAGGGATATTACAGAGGGGATTATGGATATCTTATTTTGAACTTTAGTAAATTAGAGAAGAAAACTGACAAGAGCCTAAAAAAAGTACATTTTCGCCATGTTTTTTGGCGTAAAATGACCTATAACCCTGGCAAAGAATAATATACTATAAGGAATCCCTTAGATGTATAGAAACAAAGCATTCAGAATAATGTAGTATAAGAGTGGAAAATTTAGGGCTTGTAGGTGCTACTGAAGTGATAATATATGACTTTAAACTTTAAAGTTATTTCCTTCTGTGTTTGGCTGCATATGTACAGTGCTGTGTAGGAGACTGAGAGCTTTACAATGATAACCAGACATGACATGTTTCTGTCAAAATGTAATGACAATTAAAGCCGCAAGTGGCAATGATCGTCTCAGTCACTCAAATTAGTTTTTTTCCAAGGAGCACTGGTGCGCCAGGCTTATGAAGTTTTTTGTTTCTATAGACGGCGCTGTCGCTCCTGCTCCCTATTTGTATTTACACATGTTAAGCCCCCATATATTATAAAGGGACTTCATTTTTCTTTTTAGGTCATCACCACAGCAACAAAAATTGGGTATGGGTCCAAGAAGATTTTTTGATCAGTGTGACCGATCAGACATGTGTTCCAAGTTTCGTACATTTCGAAACTCAGAATTTTTTGTCTTTCCATGGGGATTTTTGTGTCCCTTGTGGCGGGCGTTATTAAGGAAATTTTTGTTTATTTTTATTTATCATTCATTTATTCATTTATTTTCTACTGCTTATTCCTGTTGCACAAACGTAGTGTAAAATAACAGCTTTGTAATCAGTGCCAGTTGTCGCAGGGCTAAGCTTTAGAGACAGACAGTTTCTGTGGCAGAGGAACCATTCACTCTCACGTGGTGAAGGTTACAGTTTGAGTTGCCCAAAACCTATAGAGAAGATGTCTTTGGACAGTGGGAGGAAGCTGGAGTACCATGGGTTAGTAAATCATTTTTATATATTTTGCAATGCTCAATGTTTTAATATTCTTCTGTAAAACATTCATGACACTTATTTCCCCTTCCTGCCCTTTTGAGTTTTCAAAGTTTTGCCAGTGCTCAGTATCATACTGAAACATTAGTTCATCTGGAGTCAGTGGCTGATAGCCTAAGGATATCCAGAAAAAAACACTCTCTTTCCATTTATGTTCTTATCTGCTCCAGCATCCCCCATCACATCTCTGTTACCTTAATGGAAAACACAAGATACCCTTCTAATGTTTCCTCTCAGATGTACTGCACTTTATTTACCCCCCACTGTGTCTCGCTGTCGCACAGACCAGAGTGACTGATGTTTCTGTGTTAATAACTACATGAGTTGTGCATCATGTGCTCATATCACAGCCCAATGCACATCTGAGCAGCCTGTTTTTTAAGTGTCAGTGTCATTGGGGCTATGACACGGCTCTCTCTGTTCGGAAGCTTATGTGCTCTTTTATAAATGATCCTATTCATTTTTTGTAAATTGAAGGTCTTAAAGAGTAACTAATAAATTATTGCTGGGTCAAACTGAAATAGAATTAGTCTGTCACATTTATTTGATACAGCCTTCATGTATCACTTACAAGGTAATTGTTACTTCTAAGAATTAAAGAATGCCAAGCACATAACATTTGTCTCACAAACCATTTAATGTATGTTTAAATGATGATTAACAGCATTCACATATTGCTTAAACAGCTATTTATCACTATCTAAGCAAAAGAGAGTAAGTGCATTTGTTGAAACTTGAAGGGTCTGGATGTCTGCTTTAGAAATATATAATGTCCTGAAGTTGCCTGATCAAACATTACCTAAAAATTATGTATATACATACTTAGCAGTTTACTGACTTGCCTGTTTATCACTTACAGTCATTTTTACTGGCAAAAAGTCTTAGAAGACCAGATGGTTTAGCCCTGATGTACATGAACCGTTAAATTTCTAAAGGTTGAGTTGATGCCACGGGTGGCAGAGCTGCATCTGGCACAGTATTGAGAAGCCTGTGTGATATCTAAACCACATCCGTTCCTGATGTCCAGTGATAACTGTCAGGGTCATAGACAAAAAGAAATATACAAAACAATTTAGAATGTTTATTGAGAGTTAGGCATGAAACAATAACCGGTTTCAAGGTGCCTTGATAATCACAGTTTGAAAAAAAACACAAATACTGGGGCAGACCATTCATGTAAAATGAGCTGAAGAGATAAGACCAGAAAGTGATTAGGGTCCTGTATTTTGAAGAATTGTATCTGGATATTCTATTATTACTACATTAGTACTACATTATTTAACTGTGATAACAATCCAAAAATCACTATGTCCAATTTACCGTGAAATTTATATTTACTTATACTTAGACCTTTAAGACATGTAAATGAATCTGTACTATTTAAGAACAATGAAACAAGCTCACACATTTGCCTTTTAACAGCCACAATGCTTACATTCCCATCAGTAATAGTAACAAGCTTCAGATTTCAATGTGTGACACATTATAGTGTTTATTAATGCATGCTGTGTGCCTTATCGCTGCAAAGACAATGAATACACACCTGAGACTGCTAAAGCTACTTTGACTTAAAAAAAAGAATGACAATTAATTCAGATTTTATAGTGAAGGAAGACGTGAGTGTCAGTGGGTGTGAAAGGGCTGTGTGACACTGCTGTGGGAAAAACAATATTTCAGTGGAAACCAGAAAAAAAAAAAAATAGTGACAAAGAAAAAAATATCACATGGCTATGGCACATATCCTATTGTAAGGAATGGCAGTCCACATTTTGTGTTTAAACCTTATAGAGCTCAGGCCAGGATTAAGGGGATGTGATTTCCAGATGCATTCAAATTAGATGAATCTATAAAGTAGATTGCATTCCACAGCCACACATGTTGGGACTCCAGCAACATTTGACTTCCACTGCATATGCAGTAGTCTCATACTGTCAATATAGTCAACTGTAAGGCTGGAAACTAGCTCTCTTGTAACAGTCCAGAGGTGTAGGCTTGTCCATATAATGCACAATATACACAGGGGATATAATGGTTGAGGTATTAATCTGATGACCGATGTTAAGGACACTAAGGAAATGTCCGTTTTTGATCATCCTTGCTTTTTAATGATTTGGTAACTCTTAGAAACCTTGTATTTGATGTTATAATCTAAACTATATTATGAACAGATATTCTTTAGCTGCTGAAGACCTGTGTTGGTGTTGTATGCATACATAAGGTGATTAAATAATCACCCAATTAAAACCCTGTGCCACAGTCATTTAGCTGTACTGATATATTATCCATGTAGAGGTAAGTAACAGAGGAGATAAAATACCACCCTGACATACTACATTACTAGTATGTAGTAAAGAGAAATGATTCAGGTACTCTCATTCAAATAATTTGTTAATTGAATATTTTCTATGCTTTATTTGTATTTTATTTATTTACCGCTTTTCCACCCAGTAGGCACTCAAAGTGCTTTATTCTATCAAATACCTCATGTGTATCTGCCTGGAAAACAAATAAACACTTTTTATTTAGTTCTATTTTATTTTATGTCTCTGAGGTTAGTGAGCTGTGGACCTTGTGTTTTTATGTTTTGGAACAAATACAGTGTTGGCCTAATGTGATTTCTTTGCTTACACAAGTTTTATTTAGCACCTGTAATACAGAACATCAAACATTTGGCTCAACAGAGAGCATGGTGCTGCCAGTGTGAGAGGAAAAGAGGACTTTTCCTTGGAGAGCAGACAGCACTCAACAGACGCCTGCTTGTTGTCACACATAGTAGGCCAGGATATGTAGACTGGCGAGTACAAAGGAGAGCACTCAGCACCAGCCTCTAAAAATTGTTCATAAATACTGCAGAGTGACGCTTTGTCTTTCTGCTGCACTGAACCTAGCCTCTTACAAGACAGCTGTGCGTTGACAATGTGCTTCCCAGTCGTGCAGCCACGTCCTTTCTGACAGGCCCCATATATTCTGATGTATTGTGGTTAATGTTTAAATGCTTTTACTGCCATGCCAATAAAAACACAGTAATGTACTTCCCCTGTGAGCAAGAGATGGAGAAATGGAAAATATAGTTTGTATAAAGCCTATTTGCAGATAAAAAGTTGTGTAACACGATTGAGCAGACCACACAGACTGGCAAATCTGACATCTTAACATGTGGAAGTGGAGCATTTCCGAAAATTATTTATCTAGTTTGCACAGCTGACAGTGGAAAAGCTTTGCATATACAGTAAGGCTCTGTGCTTGGAGTGATGATGTTGTGCTAAGCTCTTTAAGGTCACAGCACTTTCAAATAGCAGGTGAATCACTCGGCACACACCTCTGATTAAAAACTTAAATCTTTCTACAGGAGATGTGACTTCATTAAAAAAGCTGTAATTTCAAAAAAAAAAAAAAAAAAAAGCCATGCTTTTGACAGGCAAATGTTGGGCAGGTCTGCTTTTTCGATGTGAAGCCTGACACTTGTTTACCAGTAAGTTCAAAGCTGTCCGACTTACAAGCTGCTTATTTGGATGAAATGTAAGACCCTGTAAAAACCTTTATTTGCATAAAACCTTTGATTTAACACAGATGAATGCACAGGAGAAAGCAACAGGCGCTTTGTTGAGATTAGAGGAGTTTATTTGTCACATTAGTCAGAATTACCTGTGTTGGTGTCAGCCGTAGGAACCGGTGCAGACTGGGGAAAGCATGTGGAGAGAGGAAAAGGGTAAAAAAGGAGTCACAGCAAGAGAAAAACTCAGGAAACAAAGAGATGCATTCAAACGGAGGCTTATTGCTTCGTGAGGTGCTCCCTCACCTGCGCCCACTGATAATAACTACCTTTGCCCACTGAGAGCCACAGGAAAGAGGAAAAAGCTCCCCCTGCACTTGCTTCCTTCATCCTAGGAGGGCTTGATATTTTGGAAAAGGAAACAAGGCTGGCCCTGTTGGACTAAACCTCTTCTATCCTCAGTGTGGAGGCTGGAAGCATGTCTACAATGACAGCTGGAGGTCTGTTGTGATGAAGAACGGCTGTGGAGTTAGATAAACTGCCAACTGATGTCTGCTTTAGAGGGGACTGGGATCTGTGAAATGGGCACTCATGCAAAAAGAGAGTGAAGTAGACCAAAAAAAGCCAAAGAAATGAAGGCAAATGAAAAAAAAAAAAAAGATGTGGCTGGATCATGGTGACCATATGTTTAATTTGTAATTTGGTTTAAACTCCACTTCTGTCTTTAGGAACAAATGCCTTATCTCTCTAACCCATAAAGGTCACAGTGACATTAATACACCAAAGGAGGAAAAAGAAAATTAGAATCTTTTCTTTTCTTCTTGAACAGATGCTTGAACATTTGATCAACATGACATTCAGAAGGTCAAAGCCATGCTTGTCTCTTAGTGCTTTATTTTTGTACCAGCATCAACCTACCCCCTGCCATCCACATCTCCGTATCTTTCTGCAGGTGTCTCTGGTCTGGAGCAGGATGTCTTTGACAAGCACTCACAAACTTCACCATCCTGCCATTGTCTCGCTTGTAATCTGTCCATCCTGGCTTTATTTGCCTGTCCTATCCCCTCAGCCCATCCCTTCAGAGTGGTATCTTCCCTAAGCCTAGGCCTGTCAAAGGTGTTTGGCTGTTAAAGAAGAATGTTTATTGCGATATTATATAATTAAAGAACTGAATTATATCTTCAAGTTACTAAAGTTATCTTCAGTTTATTGTGTCGACTGCATTTACCAGTTGTTATATAATTTTTTTTTATTTAATTGAATTAATAAAGATGCTGAATATAATGCTGCATTTTAAGTCCTGCTAACAGTGCCCAAGTCTCCACCCAGTGTTTAATTCCTGCCAATAGAGGCAGGCAATCATCGTCTATGCACAGAACATGTTCCAATAATTGTATCTTTTTTTTTTTTTTTTACTCCTTTTTTCACAATGTTGTCCAACCGTTGAGCTGAGTCTGCATTGCTGACTCCATCTTGGAGCTGGTGCAGAGGCCAAAGTAGAAATTATAAATGTTTTCATTTCTAGAGCTGATGTTGTATTGTTTTATACAAGGAACAACACAGGGGAAAAACACAATCTGTCCTCAGTCCAAAACGAGTTCCCCTTAGCGCTGCTAAAGTCCAATTTTCCTCTACCTGGTGCTCACTGCTGTGCCAGTCATCACTTCAGAATTCTTACAGACAAAACCTTTTCCTACACTCTGCTTTTGTTTACCCCTCTTTTCATCAGGTCAATTGGGTAGCTGAGCTCCACTGGGAGCGTTTCATAAGAGCTCAGTCTTTGGCTGAATGTTCTATTTGTTTGCTTTTGCCAAGACGTCCACCTGCTGTTGTGTTCAGCAATGGTCCTACACTCGTCAGCAAACACTGGTTAGGTGCAAGTGAGGCACCAAACTTCCTCACAAATTATTCTAGCCTTTTGTACTTATAGTCAAACTTTTTTTGCTCCTCCATTCGACTCTATCTACTCAGACATTGCAATGTTTTCTGACTCTAGAGGCACATTCGAGACCCTTATCCAAATATAAGAGCATAGCAGGCCTTCACATTTAGTTGTCAGTCAACGCAATAAGCCCCCTCTCAACAGTGTGGATGAGAAAAAGACTATAACCTCTATTCTCATGCAGGTATTGGTGGAACGACTCAGCTTTCCCATCAATCCCACCACCATCAGCCTGACAGCAGTAATAAC
Source organism: Perccottus glenii (assembly GCA_024416835.2). Lineage (NCBI taxonomy): Eukaryota > Metazoa > Chordata > Actinopteri > Gobiiformes > Odontobutidae > Perccottus > Perccottus glenii. The sequence goes on along the minus strand of CM044548.2, from coordinate 20,732,075 downwards.
ACAAATCGCTGTGACTTTCAAATGCAAAATGAAGGTACATCAGCAGTCAGCTCACATACGTATTCACACACACATACCTTTCCACATGTTACAAAAATATGAGCCAAGGTGTTATCACAAATAATGTGAATTCACAGGTACAGTCCATCCTTTCCATGTAAGTGTTATTGTGTTCAGTTTTCAGAAACCAAGCATTTCTTGCTAATGTTGATGTAAAGTTGGTCAAGAGGATATTTTTACTAACATCAACAGCCACAACAGGCAAAGGAAAGCAAACAGTCTAATCGTCTCCAAGGATTTACACTTGTACTTGCCCACTATGGCCTCTATATTGGCAACTGTGCAGCTCGACAACTGATGGATCGGTGCCTTGCTCAACTGCACTTTCATGTGCACATGCTATTCACTTGGTTGTTTGTAGTCAGTCCAGAGCTGGCAAGTTTTCAGTCAGAGCACTGCTTCTCTAACCTTGAGGAGTCAAGTGTACAAGATTCCCAAAACTGTCAACGCTTGTTTTGAAAATGGTTCGTTTTGTTTAAAGCCTTAGTAATTTTTGATAGGTTACCCACAAAGCTGTTGCTGAGGACTCTTGATAATAAAGACCAGTTAGTTTAAATTGCAGTGTACAGTACATCCAGTCTCTTCTAATCTCGTCTCCTCTCCATTTTTCTGTTTGTGATGAAGGAATGAAAGAATACAATTTAAAAAAAGCTTGACCTACTATAGATTTTAAATGGGTTTTGCATCCCAACAGTCCTTGAGTTTATGCCAGGTGTATTGTGGCCAGAGGCTGTCCTTGGGTTATTTTATTAATAGAGGCTATCATAAGCCCTCTCTGTCATCGCAGTAAAAGCTATTGTGTTATTGAAAGCAGAGACCATACATTGTTTATTTTCAGGCTCCATCCCTTTTTCCCCACAGCGGAGTATTCCAAATGTGCATTAATGAATATTTAGTATTTAAGTATTAAATCATGTGAAATATTCATTTAAGTATTACCATTACTTTATGTATATTAACAGAAGTTGAACTCAGAGATGAGAATTACTTAGAAAGAGCTAGTTTACCTTTGTTTGAACAATTGTAACCAACAGAAATTCACATAAAAAATACACCATATTGACCATATTTTAAGTAATGCTTAATACTCACATAGTTCAAAACATGCTTGCCTGTGTTTGTTGTGGATTTTGCAGTGAAGGAAAAAAAAAAAGATTATTGTGCATTGTGAAATATCCTCAAAATTACAATTGTTTCTGAAATGGTGTCAGCGAGGTCTTGACCCATCACAAAGAGTCATAGATGTACCCTGCCTACGGTAATCACTGCCAGTTTGGTGAATTCTTAGTTATTGTGAACAATAATAAGACTAAGACTGGTCTAACAAACATGACACACTCAACATACTACTGGCTTTTTCTGTCAGAAGATGCCATTAAAAAGCAGCAGACCACTGTGACTAATCGGAGCACTACCCGTCAAGATTTCAGGAGCCAGTGACTGCACACATCCAACTTGTTAACGATGTCTCTCCAAGCCCTAGAGATGCTGATTGTGAACTAAACTCTAAGTTTTCTTAGCTAGATATACTGTATTATCTTAACACAAGGTCAAAGAGAAAAACAAATGTTCCATTTTGTAAAGATAAAAACTTAACTTAACAATTGTTGAATGTTAGATATTCAGAAAAAAGCAACTTCTTTCAGAATAAAATTAATTTTCCTCTGATGTAAAGAGAAAAATGTACAAAGAACTCTGAGTTTGTTTTGACAAATCACCGAACATGTTTCAGAAAAGCACAGAAAACCAGTAGCAGCAGAAGTACTTAAAGTGTGAATGCAATAAAATACAAATCAAAACCATAAAAAATATACTATAATAATGAAAATGTTCATCTTGCTGTTGAAGTTGTTCTGCAGTGCTGCTCAGGGCTACTGCCACGTCTGTCTGTTCTTCACACAGAGAGCAAAAACCTGTCTCTATGGACATTCACAGGCAGAGGGTCTGAAAACGACTAATCTCTGTAAGCTCACAGGGTTCAGAGAAGGACAAATCAGTTCAACAATGATACAAAACTTAAAACCGTGGTATTCAAGAGAATCACCACATTGTTAGCTTGTGAAGCTTGTGTAATGCCTTTCTGTGGTCGTTTCCCACTGAGATATACCACACAATAGTGGCCTATATGGATACTTAACAGGATGTATGAGTTTTAAACAGGTGATATTAACAGTTTAACAATAAAATAGGCTAACCGTGTGTCTTTGTGTTCTTGTTGGAGTAATATACTTAGATATATAAGACGCTTCACCAATCTCATCCAATGATGTCAATTGTTATGAGGTGTTCCACAACAAAGCGTACAATAAAATGAGAATTGAGTGGGTGGGCTCTAATGTTATTGCATATTGAAGTCACTGTTTTGCAGCATGTTTGTTTGACAGTTTCATCACCCTTCACCATCTGCACAACGATAGAGTTTTTTTCCAAGGGCAAAGCAAGGTGCAAGTCAGTGTTAAAAGCTAATGCTCTATTTCTCACTGCTTTTGAACACATTACACGTGTTGAATCATAAAACATCTGGCCCTAATACTATGATAATTACTGATGCTAAATATGGCTCGACCTGTGCTGCCAGTTCCTACCAGCAGTGAGCTATCAGGGGAAAGGGGTGTTTAAGGGAAGCTTGCCAAATGCGATTTCAGGCTGAAATTCCCCAGGCCAACTGTTTGGGTTTAAGTGCAGTAAAGGCTGCTGTGGATGAATCCAGTGGCAAGGGCTTAGTGGCAACATAACCTGGCTTCTGTTTCTGCTGCACAGGGTTTTCATGCATTTGACAGCTTGTGTGTTTAAATGCATTACTGAAATACTATATCTCATCTGTGTCCATTGTCTAGATGGAAATTACAAGCAGTGACAGGAGAAAAACACAATGTGACTAATTTTAAAAGTTTACTTTTATATGAAAAATTACATTATTTGCATTTATATGAATTTACTAAACATTGTCATCGCCTTTTGTGAACTTTCTGTACCCTGACTGTGTGTGTGTGTGTGTGTGTGTGTGTGTGTGTGTGTGTGCGTGTGTGTGTGTGTGTGTGTGTGTGTGTGTGTGTGTGTCTAATGGAATAAGAGATTCTGTGTCTCTTGTGTTATCCGAGCAGATAAGTACCTGATTGAAAGATTGGGTGAATTTGGAAACTCATTCTTTGGCTTCACTCATACCCCTCTGGCGGCGTGAAGTGTGCTGATGTTGACAGCATGCATTTGTCAATGTAGTACCGAGCGACAGCAGCTCTAAGGTGTTTTACATCATGTGTCATCTTTTTGAGGACATTTAAGGTTTTTAAAACAGATTATAAAGTATATAACAATATAATCTAAAACCATATTGAAATGCATTTTCAAAATAAACAACAGTGATATACTGTGTATCCTAACACTTTAAGTACATAGATCAGTAAATAAAAAACACTAGGAAAAATGAATTATTAATATATGTTGGGAGTGGTGGGAATGCACATATACACATACTATAAGAACTCTACAAAGGTCAGCCTGATAATAGCTATTTAAACGTATCAAAAGAAAAATGTGTGAATGGTTATAATTACAATGTGAGCCATTCATAAATAGATTTTTTTAATAGAGGTGTACAGTACATTGAGAAATGTACATCATATGAACAATGCAATACAGTATACCTCAACATAGAAGCTTTCACATTTCATATAAAAGAAGATTAAAAAGAAAACAGCTTTAAAAAATTGTAAGGAACAATGCATTGTTCATTATAAGCCAGATGGGGATTAGCATAGTTTATAACATTTTTCTCCAAATATATTAAATATATATAAATACTGTATATATGATAACACTATTTCTTCTTGTTCACTGTTACACATTTCTGTAAAATTTCTGTCTGGAGCATCAGTATCTGGAGGTGAAACCCCACTAAAAGTCAGCATATGTTTGCTTTAACCTCATCCTCTTTTTGCAGCACTAAGGTCATATTTAGCTCCATCAATCCATTCCATTTTATCCCAGTTTGATCATCTAATAGATTAGCATGGCAGTCTCTGATCTCACCCAGCAGCACGCCAACTCCCATGATCACCTCTGCAGATCATTACTGTGAATAAACTAAATGTGAGCCATTCCAGTTACAATTCTTGCATCTGTTTTACCAGAAATCAATTTAGGCAGCGCAGCCCCTGTGGAGGAAAAGGTTGGGACATGGCTGCAATAATTCTCCTTTCCAGATGTGACCCTGTGCCAGAGTTGGCAGGATGAGGGCAGTGATCTACAGGGGAGGGATGAAGGGAAGGTTATGTTTGGGGTTGTGTGTACACAGGAGAAGGGCATATTTGTTGTGTGCACATGACAATGAAGAGTGGGGCCTAAAATGAAAGAGCAGCTGGCTTTGAGGCTAATGTGGCAACACAATAAGGACTCGGAGGCAGCCAGTCACCAGGCATAAAAAACAAACTTTGGGAAGCGAGGTGGGAAGGCAGATGGGGTAGGAACCAGGGCCAGGCTGGGACGGCCATATGTGAGAGGCAGCTGATGTGTGAAGTATTATGCCCAGCAGTCACTCTCTCCACACTGTGATGTGACTGAGGGCACCTTGGCCCCCGCAGAACCTCAGAGATAAACACTATCCAAACCTCCTCGTTTATAGCTTCTCATTACTTAGAGTGGGGAGGAGGAGGGAGGCCGTGGGAGCCGGCCCGTAACCCTGGCACTCCCACCGGGAATGAATTACAATGAGCTACACTGTGTTGTGTTAAGGTAATATTTTATTGCAGTGCTTCTCTGACCTCTTGGTTTTTATTGACAGACACAGAGGGTTTTTGGGGCTAACTTTAAATGTCAATCAATCAGTCAGCCTTATTGTAATTCCTATGCCATTTTGAGGGACACTTCATTTTGTTGTCCTCTGGTAAATGTCCTTGCCACCCCTCATTTAACAAAACTATAGCCAATGCTTAAGGCCAGATGGTCAAATTTAAAATGTACTAAAGGTTCTGAGTTCATTTTTTAAATGTTTTATAAAACAACACTTAAGAAGATTGTTTCTTTACTTTCAGGGTTTCAAGGTGAAGGTTGCTGATGTGGTATGTATAAACTTAATGGCTGCTGTAAACTATCGCCTTTTAAGCAGCATAAACTGTTATTCAAAGCCTTGAGGAAAATTAATACAATTGTTTGGTGTTTTAAGGGGGAAAACCAAATCAGAATAAAGACTGCAGCTCTTTGTTGTTAAGTAGTGTATTAACTGTATTCCTCTAAATCAGGCAGAGTATGTTTAGCATCAGACCAATTATGAATATTATCACAATCATTCTGTAAGCATGATGCAATTCACATATTAACTGAAGTGCCATCTTAGATACTCTTATAAAAATATGGGATTGTTGATATGTTGAGGAGCATGGTGGGCAGGCCCTTCAGAAATATTACTTCATTTATGATCCTACCTAATAATAGTGACAAGCTGTAGATGTTATTTTTGTTTGTAGCTGTTCAAATACACATGTGATCATTTGATTAATTGCATTATTCCGTGGAAATATTTTTTTATATATATTTATACAATAAAAAATGTAACCTGGAGTGAGAAAAATATAACCTAATGAGCTATGTTCTGTTTTTGTTATGTATATATTCAGCCCCACTGGCAACCACCAACATCATTACATAATACACAATAAACTCAGAATTTAATATTTACATACCAGTATTATGTTTACATCATCTCACTATCTTGTATATGCATGTGTTGCGGTAGTAAATAATGTCATTTTTAGGTCCAGGGATCAAATAGAAACTAAACTGTGCATAGCAGGCCACACGCTCTGCCCACTGTTCTGATTGCTGCTGGTCTATTGGCAGCCCATCATCAAATGGCTCCTTTCTGCTAACAGTACTTTACACAGCCAAACGCTCGCTACCCACCTCCACCTCTGAGGTCCTTCAGCACAGGCTTACCGCCAACCACCAGCTAGGCATACAGCTTTGTTTCTACACTCTGAAACATTTTGTTTTTCTAAATATTGCTAACCCCTAGCCCTTTATGCTACAGCTTCAACTTCATGTAATTTAGTTTCACAATGAGATGGGTGTTGTAAAATGAGCACTACAGAATACAGTCTTAGTCACGACTACCCTGTTAAAGGGTTATTCTCAAGGCAGGAACCTGCTCACACCCTTTTACTCGTGTATATTTACTTGTCTCTCTTAAATAACCCAATCGATCAGTACATACTGCTTCAAGGTGGTGCAGAATTTAATGAGACAGCCTATTATCAGTGTGGTTTTCTGAAGGTTTAAGCATGCAGGTGAATTCCTTGGGAGCAAGGTGTCCAGCTTTTTATTGTTCTCCTGTAATATTGCTGCCAACAAAGTCACTAACACAAGCTCTGTTGGCTATGACAAGGGATTTATGGTAATTTTGTTAGCAGAATCACAGCATTAAGAGGCTGAATTTAGAGACATGCAGGGCATTATGTTGGGCCATGATAGAAGTTGTCATCAATCACAACCAATTAAATCAAGTCTTCTACTTTCCCTTAAAAGACAGGACACCAAATGCTGTATGAACCGATGTAATAAAGCCAATACTCCACACTGGTCTCAAGTAGATTTGAAATAAAGTGTATGAAACTGAGAGTTGCAGGGTGCAATCCCATGTGCCATAAGTCATATTTATGCATAATGGACCAGTGCCTTCAGACCTCAGCCACAGAAAAACTAATTTCCAAGACTCACAAAACCACTGTATGCCTTTGTAGACAATAGAAACAATATATGTGTTTCTTATTTTTATTGCTTGTTATTTAACTAAAATATTGTATGCAGTGTTGTTTTAGGCAGGATGTTTTTTGTCTAGTCTTTGTGTGAAGCTGTCATTTTAGTTTGTATTAATTTTAGTCACATTCATACTCTTTTAGTCAACTAAAAGTCTGAGCATTTTAGTCTTATTTTAGTCAGATTTATCCATGATTTTTTTTGTCTAGTTTTAGTCAATGAAAATTGTATTTTAGTATCTTTTTTTAGTACACATGGGGTCAGTCAGGAAGGAACTAAGAACCCACATTACACTCTCTCATAAACAAATATGTATATACATGCTAGTCACACACGTTTCTCAGTTGGTTTTCGCTCCAGTGGCTAACAGTTAAAGCTAACGTTATAATGAGACACATTAACCACAACCTTGTGAAAGGCATGAGCTTTCTAAAAATTTTTCCTGTAATTTTGTGGCCGGATTTCTCCCCATTTTTTTTCACAACACATTCCCTTTTTTTGCCACTTCTATGTAATGAAAGGTTTTCCAAATGTGTCTCCAAAAGACGAACCCCAGCTGGCTTTGTTTGTTGTTGTCTTCTAAATAATGCTATGAATGGGGCTTGAGAAAGTGACGTCGACCTGATGCAGACACAGGAAACAGAAATAATGCCAAATAATGATAACGCAACTAAACCAGACGAAATAACGTTATAACATTTAACGTCTTGTTTTGGTCAATGAAAATAAAAAGACATTTTAGCCTAGTTTTTATTATGTTAACCCCATTTAGTCTTGTTTTATTATTTGTCAACAATATTGCATTATACATTTAATTATAGTTATTGACACATGACCAGCAGTTACGTTGCGTCTCGTCTCTGTCACGTGATAAAGCAACACTGATTGTGTGCAATTGAAATTTAATAATAATTAACATTTTTCTCCAAACACAAACAGCAAGCAAACAAAAACAGGTTTACCAAAAACAACTGTACCATTGTACATTCAACATTTTCCTTCTGGGAAATCTCACAAGTGCCCCCTTCATTTTGACACCAGAATTATTAAAATACACTTTGTAGTTGCAGAGATATAGTAAATTTACTGTGGACATGCCCTTTCGAGCAGACACACCAAAAAACAGGCTCGGACTTAAAGGGTTAATAAAGAAAATTATTATATGTCAATTTTGCCCAATCACAGAGTTGTAAAGTGTTGAGTTGGGGATCATGAGTGCAAAAGAGTTTTTGGCTACTGCAGCTTTCAGGTCTGGCATAGTATAACTATATATTAGTTTGCTAAATATGAAAAATGTTATATTTTACATTATATTTTACATTCAGTCAGACTCTGGGAGTAATATATGGTATTTATTAAAACTACTGAAGAGACACAAATCTTGTTGAATTGGTCAAGTCTGCATTATTGTAAATTAATATATGTCAAAGCCTTAAATAATCTTTCATCATCTGCATTAACAACTGTGCACCATTGCTTTCATGTCACACCCTTTTCTTTATTTTGAAATCAATTTTAAATGTAGTGCTCAGCCAGGCGCCGCATGTAAATGCTTGTATCTCTCCAAGAATTATTGGATGGTGCTTCAACTTTACAATCCCACTTTTACCAATCGAATACATGTCAGACGTGTAGGACATAAACAACTCTGTGGGAGGTGGCTTCATTGATTAGTTCAAGATAAATGCTGTATGCTGCACAATGACCCAGTGAGACACAAAGAAAAAAATCATGTAATTCAATTAGTGATTAAATGTGTGTCTTATCAAAATGGGTACTCATTCAATTATAGCACTGTAAAACTGCAGTAAAAAGCTTACTGTGCACACCAGTTGCTTTAATGTTTCCATACTCTTTTGAAAAAGTGATGTTGACTTTAACCTTCAAAAGGCAAAAACCTTCTATCCTTCATAATGATAAACAGACTTGTTCATTTTTTTCTGGTGTTGCCTACAATGTTTACCACGGTGGCACTGTATAAGTAATGCTTGGAAATCCTCATTTCAGTGTGTGCAAATTACCAGCAATAAAAGCAAACAAAAGGCAAAAAAAATTAACATTGAATTTTACAGCGTCTTAATGACATTGTGACACACTGTATGTCCATGTCTTAGGACAATTTGTTGTTGTTGCTAGTATGCATGATGTAACTGCGAGCTGCATGTAGAGAGACTAATTTATGCACAATAAATTGCTCAAATGTATGCTTCTTTATGCTAGAGTAAGTAAGCAAGATCCTCAAACACCATTTTTGACCAGCTTCAAAATTAAAACTAGTAATAATAATAAAATATTTTTTCTAATTCCACCATGTTACCCTTACTGTGTACTTTCCACTGGTGTCACAATTTTCTGATAACTCTATACTTCCTTAATCAAATGAAGTATTATAGAGACAGAGATTAAGGTACATAATGTGAAGAACCCATTACTTCAACTAATTTGTGTTTCCCTATTAAATGGTAATGTTATGTATTTATTTTTTTAAGTACATACTCTCAATAAAAGAGTTTTATTTTTACGGTTGTCATAGCAAAACAGGAAGAATAGCCCTTCTTTCAATAGCAGAGTGCATCTAACTCACCAGATATGAGTGATGGGGCATGTGTTGTAAGAGCATGTATCTCACCTGAAAGAAATCATATCTGTTCATATTTGTTTTTGAGGCATATTTTGAGCCATGGTAGAAAAACCTAAATAACACTATAAAAGAAAGATTTCTTTGTGGTTTGATTTAATAACATTTCAAAATGTTGACCTTCAAATAGACATTTCCATCAGGCCAAATGAGGCTATACTTTTACAGAGGTTTTGCAGACAAATGTCCAGTCAATGGGCATAATTCCATGTGTATTCCATTCATCTTAAAGAGAAACTTTTCTGTGGATAAAAAATAATAAACCAGCAACAATATGGCTTTAGTCTTTCAAGCTTCAACTCCCCAACCAGCTGAATAACACACACATCCATATTCACTTCCAGATTGTAATATCAGAGTGTTTCCTTCTGGAACTGTACCCACACATTTCCCCTATTGCAACACTATTCCCACTCCTGTGCCACCACACAGACAGCTGGCTCAAGACGTGCGTGCGAATGCATTTTAAACAGAGCCGATAAATCTATATCAGCTGCTGTCTGGGGCTCTTGAGTGTGTCTTATAAACATATATGTATCTTCTTTTGTCAGAGCCTTGAGTGATCTGCTTTAGTCTGTTTGGACAACTGAGGACAAGACAGTCATCTTATTGAAAATGTAGTGCTTTATTCTACTGTGCTTACTAAAGAGAAGTCAAAAACAACACAATATATATATATAAATGCAGTTACATCTGTTCATCCAATTACTTTAATTCAGCAAACGCCGTTGATGTCATGTTTTTAGCTGAGTGGATTTGCATTCATGAGAAGTATTTTGATTTTCTTAAACAATCATTTGCATGCTGCAGCTGTAGTATATATAAAACAGTGCGGATGTAATGTCTGCTCCTGATATTAATAATAGAAGACATTTTAGCAAAATATTCTATGATGGTACATTTTAAGCAGGCAAATACACACTAACAGTACTGCCTGCTCTGTATTAAAGACAGAATCTAACTTTTTCTATTTTTATTTAGGAAAATACACCAATCACATTTTTGTTACTAGTCCACACTGCTACTGAAAGATGCATATAATGAAGTTTTATGCCGTTATTCAAATATAACGAAATACTTCACTTCATGTTCCAAGTTTGTACTTTACTTCCATTGTGATTAAATCAATTTAAATATTGAGGCTATTGTAAAGGTTTTGTCGATATATTATTTAATTTCAAGTTAAAATTGTGAAGCCTACTATTCAGTAAATCTGCTATTTATTGTTTTTGCCAGACTTTTCCTGGATCACATGAAGCCGTGACATCTGTCTGAGCTAAGTGTGCTTTTTGCCTCAAAGTGAAAGTTATTTTGTTACATTCTTAAGTCACTTTCACATATTCAGTTCAGACGTAACAGCGCACAATCCCCACATTGTTGTTCACACAGGAAGATTAAGTCCGCAAAACGGCCGCATGGTTAATGTTCATACATCTCATGAATAGTTCGGCGGCTGTACTGAGAAGTGGGGGGAGGCAAGAGTGGGGGATGAGCCAACAAATGAGCCGACTCCTTCACAGAGACAATAATTATTGTGCTAATATTAAAACGTCAGTTATTTGAACATGTGAGGACCTTAACCATACACTAGACTCTAGACGCACAGCGTTCACATTATCAGCTCACCACGGAGCGTACACTGTAAATGTTCTCACAACGGGGCGCCCCGGATTTGACACTAAGGTCCCTGAAGGATTGAGTGTGGGTGTGAAAGTTCAGGGGGATTTTGTTCATACAATCAGGGCACGCTGATACAACTGGTGTACAGTGCGGATCTCAGTTGATGTGTGAAAGTGGCTTCAATTTATATTATGTTTGTTTTTCCACAAATGCCACAAGCTGTTAAAATAAGCACTCTAACAGGCTGTTTACATGACAATATGTTTTATTGAGTTTTGGCTGTTGTTTACACTGTGTTCACACTCCACAAAACTGCAAACTATTGAACAGATGTGTTTTTATTTATTTTTTACCATTCCCATAAATTTGAAACTGTCAATATGATAGCCTATTCCCAGTGTAAACAATGATGTCCCAATTGTGTTTTTGTACTTTAAAAAAAAATTGTATCCTGATACTTAATTATTAGTATCATTTTATAACTAGTTTTACATTAACCTCAATGGTTTTGATCAGTGGCGCTAAAAGGCGGTATGCGCTATATGCGGCGCAGCACCTTGGGGGCGCCAAAGCGATGGTATAAAAAAAACAGTAGGCGTCCTCATCAGATTCAATAAATAGAATTAATAGAATATAAACAGGTACGTACAGTTGTCACAGTACACACACAGTTGTCTTTGAAAGATGGATAAAGCAAAAAATCTGAAAGAGTGAAAAGGAGATGGCGTGACAAGGTATGGGGCAGCTGATAAACAAGTGGAAGGCAAAAGGTAGGATTTAAAGTGAGACCTCTGTGCTTGGAGGCTTGTAATATTCATGTTAACAGAGTAGCTAGCGTTTGCTAACACTGGGAATGTAGCAGCCAAATGGGGTTTAAATTAAGGCTAGCCTAATGTGCAAAACTGAGGTTACTGAGCTGAAAACTGAAAAATATAAGACAGCATGCCATGTACAATAAATTACAATAATTTGGAAAACAACTAATGCAATACCTGGTTTAAACATGGAATCATGCATAGATTTGCTCCAAACTTGGAGGCTTAATCTTAACAGACTGGTTAGTGTTTGCTAACTTTATTAATTAAGTTAATGTTGCTGATAGCTACATTTAGATTTTGGTTAAACCCTATGGTACCAATCCTATGCATGACATATCTCAATTTTATTAAGGTAAATTAACAACTGGTAAATATAAGCTAGCATGCACAATAAATGACTAGAAGCTGGAAAACATAACTTATGCAATACGTCTGGTTTACCATGGAATCATTAATAGATATGTACAGTTGTTGCTGCATACCCCTCTAGCACTGGGTAGTTGTGCCCCTGGTTTTGATTATGCTAGTTTACAGAGTTTGTGATTTGGTGTTTTGTTCTCTACATACGTATATCTTCAGCAACATTTCATTGATACATTAAATTTGGGAAAGAGTTCATATTATGGCCAAGGCACATTTGTTACATGTACGGCAGGAACAGTAATGATAGACAATCCAGAATCTTACTTCCTTCTAATGAACTAATGTGTCCAACCCTGTACAGTAACAAACGACATTACATGTCCCGAAAGCCTAGTCCTGACACACACAACAGATTGGACAGCCCTAGCATTCTACCCTCACTCCATCATGCTGTTCCACCCCAATAAAGGTTTCGTAGACCTCATGAACATTTCCACCACTTTGATTATCGCCATCCCTCACCTTTCTCATACAAGCCTTGCTCCTGAACGATTAATCTTGGATCACTCACACCTGCAAATAATCACGGCCAACATCATTAACCTCCATGACCCTTGTGTTCCCCATCCAGCTCATTTTTCTTTACTGCTGAGCTTTTCCTCCTGCCATTCATCACTCCATCCTGCCGAGATCTCCAAACACAGTTAGAGATGAACAGCGTGTCCTATTGATCAGCTGTCAATGCCTAGAACTGACCGAGAAGAAAGTGAAATAATGTGAACAGTACTTTACATGAAGGGAAAAAGCTTTATGCGTCATACATTTCTTCAAAACTGAGAACAGAAAATATGTTAGTTTTACCGTGGCATTTAAGATCAATACTTTTTTTTGCATGGTTCAAAATTGCATTCTAGAAGCTGTGGGCTACAGTCACGTTGTATTATTAAACATAGTCAACACGTTATTTTAAAATATACATTGACTTAAAGACTAAGCATTATATGTTCCAGAATTGAGCATTATCCCTGATACAGTAACATCAGTGTCCAGTCTAATTAATCACCATTCATTGCCTGTGCATTCATTAATGATATACTGTGGTAAATTGACCTTGGATCTGCCATAGCTGATCAGATTACAACAGAACTGAGACCTTGTGAGGCAGCCAGACTGCTCGCGAGTGCCTCATATCAGCTGCTCTGTCTGGTTCATGCCACAAGTCAGTAAGTAAAGGGAGGCGCAAAAGTAATTAGCATAATGGTTCCTTTGCTTAACAATGGCGACAAGCAAGAGCAAACAGGGCGAAATCTGATCTGTGAAAGGTCTTGCTGTACAATTGTTTTCCATGTAAAACAACATGGCTGCAAGTAAAGTGTTAGAGTACAACTACGAGAAATAGTTGATTATATTTTGTATCATTGGGTTTACACAGCAATGTGTTAAATCATTAATTGTTGTGTTTAATGACTGATATACTGTATGGTCATCTGATCATCTCACCTGTTCCAAGACATCCTAGCCATGTCATGTTAATTATTCATTCATTCATTTATTTTCTGTGGCCGGTCCTGTGTTAGGAGTGGAGCCTATTTCTGCTGCTTTTGAGGCCGCCTACACACAGGACAATGAGCAGTTATTCATAAGGCTTACACACGCAGACAATGACAGATCGCTAATTCACTCATTTATGAATTTCTTTGAATGGTGGGAGAAATTCGGTGCACAGTATTATTAATTAAAAATAATGACACTACCTCCCAGAGCAGTGAAATGATGGCATTATTATGAACCATTATTACTAAATGTAGCTTTTTCCTAAATGATTCAGTTACCCAAAAGAAAATTAATTACTATTATTGTTGACAATTTCTTGCTGTCTGACTGAAACAACTTTTAGAGCAGTACAATGAAATATGTAAACGTTTGTAGACATTTGTGTCTTTTATTTCTTTTACCCCTCCATGTCAAGGTCCCAAAAGTGTGGAGGTGTGTACCCCTCCCTTCCCCTTAGCCCTTCCTGCCGATACAAATGAGAATTGGGATACCCCTCCATCGCCCATGAACGTGCAAAAACGAGGGGTGTATGGGCTAAGGGCTATGGGTCGAAATAGGATTGGGTCTTAACATAATTTAATGTATAATTTGTCACAATCATAGACATAGCAAATATGTTTAAATAAATAAAAATCACAATTACATATCATTTGCATATATTGTTGCAATAACCTGTTATCACCAAAGATCAAGGTTTCATAAGAGCACTTAAAACAACAAACATTGCAATCTACATAGCATATTTTAGCTTCATTTTAAAATACTTAATTCTGAAGTAACTCTATCAGTGCTGCATTATGTTTTTTTTTTTTTTATCACTGTCACATTCCCCCTAAATCTGTTGTCTTGCTCAAAACAGCATTTCCACCTGCGCTCTCACTTATGATGCTTGTCTCAAGTTTCCAGACAGAGCTTGTGTGGGAGTGATTGTTTCATTGTTTTATTCTGGGGACTGAAGACCCTGTCATCAGGACTCTGTAGCAGGTTGCGTCTCTGCCGCTGCTGTGAGACATCACTATCCTGAGTTTAATCAAAATGGGTTTGGTGCTAGAGCCATTGAACGCTGCTGTTACATCAAGTGCCACTTACCCATCGCTACCATCTGGGCCATGCAATCACAGCACCTTTTTGTAATTCTCTTCAACGTCATCGGCATGCAGAGGTATGATATACATAACAGGGTTTAGGCTTAGCTGTGCATACAATGAATGCAATGAATATAATATCCTTTGTTAAATGGCATTGGCAGCTACTGGTTGCTGTCACATTGTCACAAATCATGATGCTACCTTTTTTTTAATTAGTTGAACTCAGAATTTAAAAAGTCTCTTGGAATTAAGAGACAAAAATTCGTCACTTTAAAAACTAAGTCCAGATGCCTTTGCTTTAATAAGGAAATTTAAGAAATTTCTAAACACAACCAACACTTTAGGTTGTTAATGGCAGTTGCAGCATGCTTACTCATTCTCGTCGCAATACGTGTCGTATACGCACGTCAACAAATGTTACAGTAAAACGTTATATTTACTTATTATTAGTAATGACCGCCATAAAGTAAAACAATTGAACGAGTGCAAATACTCCTTGTTCATAAGGTCTTATGAACTGGCTTATAAAAATGTTATGTACACCACAATGGGCATAATCATAATGTAAACAGGCTATCTCTGACATTATTACAACAGAAGTAAAGTGTTAATTTATGTTAACAGTATTCTCCATGTTCCTTTTTGATATCCAGATATAAACGCCAGGGTCAATACGTTAGCATGCGAGGCTAAACATAACACTTTGAAAATACATTCATGTAATTTGAACAGAACAGTCAACTAATCTATCACATCTCAAAATAGTCAGGATCAATATGCAGTCATGATATTTACAGTACCGTTTGAGCATCCACAATTATTTATAGCTTTATAATTATTTAGCATTAGACAACCAACACACATGAAAAAGTCTACAACTCTGTCTTACTTATATAGTAAAAAAAAAAAAGCCATTTTCTATACCTAACACAGATCTGAGCTGCCTCCACAGTTCAAAGGCAAGAACCAAATTGACACGTCTTTGCCTGTTGTCGATCAGATTCAGACTTTTCTCTAATGGTCGCACTTAAATAATACTTGCTTGTGTTTCTTATGTTTGCGTGGAATGTTCGTGGGTGTTTGTGTTGTGCCGGAGGCTGGTCGTCTCACAGCAAAAACATAGCAAGCTTTTTTTTTTGCCTAAAAGCTACACACCTTTGATCTTTGTTGAACATTGTGAATGTATAGCTCTGATGTCACTTCACATAGATACTATAATGAAACCCTATCAAGTGTAGTGAAAAGAAATGGAAATAATATTACAGATTCATTTACACAAGAGGACATAGGATGTATTTGTTTGTCATAAATCTCATATATGCACAAAAGCACTATATTTCTGACTTCAAAATTAACAAAAAAAAAAACACGCCTGTTTGTTTTTTTTATTTTGTTCGGCACACATTCTTGGATGATGCATTTTAATTATCTGAGATTAATAAACCATTCAGGAAAATGCCACACTGTGTTAAATATTCTCTTGGGTAAATGTATTATTTTATATAATTCTTGTAGAAGTACTGGAGCATTCTCTGCATTACTCTTGCAACACTCTTGTAGACTTTTGATTTCTTAATAAGAAATTCTTCTTCATTCATACATTTGTTCAGCGATAAAATTCCAGTTTAAAGTATGACAAGAGTACAGCAAAACCTGCATATTTTAGCTAAATAAAGCAAAACAGAATAGTAATAGACTGGAGGTCATCAAGTACTCGGAAAATGGTTATGAATTGGAATTTAAACATCATTTGACCGCCTGTGGCTTAAAGCAAAAGTATAAAACTATTCATTAGTTAACATTCTGTTACATAAAAAATACAATAGAAATACTTTTATATATTGTTAAATTACACATATTTTACCAAATAGAATTTACCAAACCATAAACCCCATCGTGTAAAAAGCAATTATTTGGCTTCAGCAAAGGAAACTTACTGAGTCAAGAGTCCACTCAGAGGTCAAAAGCTTTCATTTGTGCAAGGTCCCCCTGTGGATTATTGCCAGTCTCAACAAAACTGTTACCTTTACTTTGAGTTTTATATCTGACCTCAGACACATTGTGGAAGCCTGCATATGTGCTGTGCTCTGCTCTTACTCTTCAAATAATTATAAACAATTCATTTTAAGATCTATACAAAATATACATTAAAGCTTATAGACTGAGCACATCCCGAAGAAAATGAAAATGTTGCAAAAGGTTACAAGTTACAAATTGAATAAATACATTATGTAATTTATAAATAAATGTGGAAACATTTAATGTAAAGATGTGATTTGAGAGAGCATGTCTTACTAAACTTTTGAATAAAATGTCATGTGTTCAATACGTGCCATTTCATGTCACATAACTTTTGTTGAATTCTTCTACCAGTCCCCACATTTGACTAAAATGTCTTGCAATTGTATAAACCACACAGTAGCTTTCTCTTCCTTTGTTCAAGAGCTCATTTTAGTAATTTGATGATAGAACTATTACAACTTTGGCACTGACTTCACCATGTGTTGGAGAAAGGTTGATGTTGATTCAATCAAAGTGCACATGCTGTACCATTTAATTATACATGAGCAGTAGATGTTAATAAGGTGACTGGTTGATCTTTTTGTGCAGTTCTTTGAAAAATCTGTCTGTTAGCCTCAGAGCAACTCGGTTCACTGACATTGTGTCAATGTTGGACACTTGAGTATCCAGGAGTGATAGAAGTTAGCAGAGGGCACGCAAACAGGCCCATGTGGAGTTCAGGAGGGCTTACGGTCCACTAGAGATGTTGTTTTTCTACTTTGTGAATCAACCTACTGTAGTTAAAGCAACACTATGTAACTTTAAAGCTTGTACACCCACTAAAATACAAAAAGAGACAAATGCATTAAAACTAATGGATGTGTTAACATTTCATAAACACCCTATATGTGTCTATGGTATTTTTCAAACCAGGTGCACTTTGTCTTTATATCAGGGTTATTCTCCCTTTTGTGTCAAGAAACCATTAAAATGATTACCACTCATTACTACAACTACTACTAATTACTATTGTTGTGGTGATTTTCAGACTCAATATTTTGGGCAAAAAAGTTACATAGTGTTGCTTTAGACTCACAAAATCAGTGTCCATAAAAGTTGCCTGAACACAATGGTTACATTTGTGAT
Source organism: Perccottus glenii (assembly GCA_024416835.2). NCBI lineage: Eukaryota > Metazoa > Chordata > Actinopteri > Gobiiformes > Odontobutidae > Perccottus > Perccottus glenii. The sequence goes on along the minus strand of CM044548.2, from coordinate 20,714,037 downwards.
TCAGTCTGTTCTGTTCTCCTCTGTTTTTGTAATACGCAGATTTGGTCTTGAATATTGGATGCTGGAAAATTACCTCAACCAAATTTATAGTCCCTTTTCCAAACTTTTGTCTATAACCTTTTAGGTATTCATTACATTTTTTTCTCTAGACTATTTCATGCAGGAGCAAACATTGAATTCCTCAGGTCCCCTTTCAAAGCTCTATTATTGACTAGACTGGACACCTTTTCAGTTTCCACTATACACAGAAAAATCCTCATTGTTAGCTTTCTAGAATGAGTCATTGTTATGCTGTATTATAAATGCTTTATCTCTTCAACATAAAGAGGTCTATGAAGACAATCATTTTGATCTAGTCTGAACTGTGTCCTCAGTTTTACATGGGGTATTTCTCAACTTAGAAAATGTTTGTCTATGTCACAACAGTACAATTAATCAGGATCTGTACATCTAAAGTTCCACTAAAAAGGAGTGTGACTTTAGCTCGTCATAATATTGGGAGATATATGCACATAACAAATGCACTCCAATAATGTAAATCAACACTATACTGTCTTGCAAACCTTATACTGTATATACTAATGTAATGGAATGACTATCTGTGTTTCGGCACTGTAATTCTAATTAGGATGTAGGGAAAGCACATTTTAAATCTATTATTAAAACTTGTAATATTGAGTGCACAGAGGTCAGGCCAAAATGATAATTGGATGATAAAATTGATTCCCACTTCTGTTTTATTTGCTTGAGGCCTAGTTTGTCCTACTTCTATGTCTTTTCTATCCATCCAATTTCCCATGCATTTGTTGTATAGAATATGGCCACCATCGGAGTGTGTAGGAGGTTATTCAGCGACGGTGCACCCACTCAGACATAAGGGAATAAGCGGGGCGGAACAAAGAGCTATTTTGGTGTAGCTCCTCTGTATCTAGGTCTAAGTGATTAAAACAGTCTCCACATTCTTCTCATTGAAGGTGCGCTCATATATTTTATTTGGGTTTTTATATTGCCCTCCACGCAAGTGCCTTCCAACATAGAGATAACAGTTTTCCCATTCTTCCTATTCTCTAAACTATGTTTCTATCTATAGCAGCATAGGGTGTCTATCCATTTAGATTTTATGGTATAACAGATTATGTTTAGCTGTCTTTTCTTCAGCAGGTACCCGCTGCGCAGTGCAAATGCCACATTGACTCTCCTGGGCCCCCACATCTAACCTAAATCCTTCTTTTAAGTTGAAAAATGGCTTGCTGCGCTAACCACAAGGGACCGTGAAGAGGAATGTCTGGTCGGCCCACCACTGCTGTATTAGGTTACTTATTGACTGTAACATCTCTCTTCATTCTGCTTTACTTCATTTTGCTTGTCTCACTGGCTTGGCCCCTGCCTCCTCCACCTCCTCCTCAGTGTCTCAACCACCAGAGGCCAGAGTGCCATTCAGACTGGCCAGTTTCAGCTTCATGCCCTTTTGCTTTCCCTGCAGTCAATGTGTTGAGGAGGTTTGTTATGGAGGCCCAGTTAAGGCGGCGAGCACTGGGGCAAAGCCTAGAGGGGCCAGCCTGAATGGATGAGCTGTCAGCCAGCCAGTTCTGTGATGAGAGACCCAGACTCCATGTGGGCTCACTTTGGGCAAGGGGGGGAGGTTGATATTGGTTCTTGTCAGCCCCCACAGTGTCAGAAGTACCCCGGGGATGAGTGAGAATGTGGGAGGAGCAAGTGCCTAGAGAAGCCGCTTGGGAAATATGGACTTCATCTTCGCTTTATCAAGTCCATCTGTAAAACACATTTAGAAAGCACTGAGACACACCCAAAGGCACAAGCACCAACACACGCACGCTCAAAGGCTGTTCAAAATCACCATGTTATTTACTCATTCACTTTCCTTGAATTTTTGTTTATCTTTAGAAATAAATGATTTCCAGGCAAATATTTTTGTAAACAAACATGGCTCTGCCTTTCTTCTGTTACTCATCATTGAATAAAAGTGAAATACAGAGCTGGGTTTTCAATGAACTTCAGCCTCCTGTCAAATAGTTTTGCTCTATTTTCCTTTCTACTGTGAGCTGTGATTGCCTGAGAGCTACTCAATAAAAACGTCCCTCCCATGTAAACAAAGGCAGAAAATGGTGAATTTCAAACAGAGTTGGCACTGTTCGTTTATATGTATGATGTGGAATCAAATCAATTTTAAGTTTGTATGGAAAAATATAACTTCAGAGAACCAGGGTTCAACTCCCGGGCCGTACAGGTCCTCTGTGTGGGGTTTGCATTTTCTCCCCTGCTCAGTTGGGTTTCCTCCAGGTACTCCGGTTTCCCCCACCAACATTAAAAACATGGTGTGCCCCCTGATTGCAGCTGCCAACAGTGAATTCCCCACAGGGTTAATAAAGGGATAATAAATGTATTAATTAATTTAGTTCCTCTGAGTTTGTATGCACAAGTGCATGTTACAGTGTTTACTGTTTATGTTGTTGATAAGTGACAGCACCAAACCAGAAGTAGTACTTTGGCTCTGTACAGTATGTGCTTTCCGTGCTGATATCTTGGGCCTAAGGGCCAAAGGGCCAATCTCCATTTCCAATGTGTATAAAATCAGCTCATTGAGAATTTAATAATATATATAATTTTACATAATCTATTCAAAACTAAAGTTTACATACACTAAAATAAACGAGCACAATCTTAACTGTGTGTGATAAATCCCTGAATCGTTGGTTAAAGAATGGTGCAATGAAGCTATAATGGTTCATTACTTGAGTCTGTATATTTCCAAATTAACAGTAATAAGTGCACAGACACATGATGTATTAAAAATTGTTTATTGCACAGTGCCTGGCCTCTCATTACTGGGTGATTAGGCCTGTAAGAAGAGAAACATGATAAGTATATCACTATTATGCAGGAAATCATTTGAGCATGGTCTGGAAACAATGATCCTGGACCTCTGTCCTCCTCTTCCTCCAGGTGTTCCGGCCAAAAGAGTTGCCAGGGAGCCAGAGTACCTTAAGAGGTTTCCGGTAGACCCATGTGGAAAATCGGTCAAGAGGTGTTTTAGGGTTTTACATTGTAGGATATTTGTGCTTATCTGTATTGTTTTTGTTTTGGGCTATATGGAGTAGTTCCACCATAAATAGTATCTCACCTCAGTTTAAAGAAAGGTGCTGCAGAAACAAAAAAACTGTTCACAAATGTTCAGAGATATATTTAGCTCCGAAAACCTCAGATTTGAGTTCTTTGGCTGGAGTTGTTGAACAGTAAGGTAAGTGGTGTAGAGGAAGGAGCTTAATGACATACCAGCCAAAGCAAAGTCTTTGACACAGAAGGTTTATAGTGTAAATAAAAAAATAAAAAGAATGAATATTTGGTGAATGAAAAAGAGACGCACAATAGCAAGGTTTGCGCATTGTGAGTCCACTTATAAAAGCATAATCAAACCAAGGACCTTAAAAAAAACAAGTATAGTTCTATATAAATTTCCCCACGAGGATAGTAAAGGGATAAGAATAAAAAATAAATATACCATGAAGGCATTGATTTTGACCACAGCTATGTGTGGCATTAACAATTTGAATCCCACTGTATATTATCTACATTAATTTTAACACAATCAGCCACTGTCTTTGGGTTGTTTCTTGCAACATATACCAGCGGGAGCAGAGGAAGTGACAGGCGACTCTTGGGAAAGACAGTAAGATTTAAAGAAGAGGAGAGTCAACTAAAGCGGGCGTAAAAACAGGCCTCCCATGAGAGAGTAAATAGATGAGACAGCCATTGTGTCTGATACCAAGACGAGGACTGACAACACACAGAAGCATTAGTTCAAAGTAAAAAAGTAGAGGGCTCTCAATAAGGGAAGCTATTTTACACATGGTTGTAATACTACACATGTGAATGCAATGTGGATATAAAATTGTTCGCATTCATCAACTTTTTTGTGTACTGTATAAGTAGTGCCTTTTTTAGACGAGAGAGGAATTGTGGGAGCTGTGTTCTTGGACTTGCAAAAAGCCTTTGACACAGTCAACCACTCCTGTCGAAGCTCGCAAACTATAATTTGTCTTATGCTCTCATGTGGTTAAACTCCTATTTTTCTGACCGTGGGGAATATGTAAGAGTAAATGAGAAGCTCTCATCTTTAAAGCCCTGTGCCACTGGGATCCAACAGGGGTCAATACTGGGGCCATTTTTGTTCACTATATACATTAATGATTTTTTGTCTGCATGCCAAGAAACAGAAATCATAATATGTGCTGATGATGCTGTCATTCACATTCATGAGTGATGCAGACCAAGTAACATCTAAATTATCCACTGCAATGGACTAAATAAGTGACTGGTTAAAATCTTCTTGCCTTACTCTAAACATTTAAAAAACAGTTGATGTACCGAACTAAAACTAACAAATGCAATAACTTTTCTAGAAAGCAATGAGCCTATTCATTTAAATCCATCAAAGAATGGAACCTGATTCCTGACAGTCTAATGTCTGTAGATCTGTGTTTTCTTGAGACCTAAAAAAAATATTTTAAATAATCAACTCTGCCAACACATAGACCTCACATTGTTCCTATGTTTGTCTTATCCTTTTAATGTCAATACCAATGAACTCTGTTTCAAATTGATTAACATTAAGGTTAATTATAATTGTATAAAAACCTTTTTTTATTCTACTCCTGGTGGTATTTTAGCTAATTAATTAGTGATTTAGTAATTTTGAAACAATATGACTTTTGTGCTCACCTGCCCGTCGACTATAGGTGGAAAGTGGCAAAATCTGGTATAATGCATCTCTTCTCATGTGAGAAAAATGTGTTTGTACATGGTACCTGAAGAAATAAAGATATTATGCTTCTTGAGGTCTAAAGAGAGACAGGTCAGGAGGGAAAGACTTGTGGTAAACCCTGCAAAGGAAAGAACAGAAAAAAAAAGCAAGTTCAAAAATAAATCAAATAACTAGAAATACAGGGGGACGTCCACATCCAAATAAAGGGCTGAGTTTTGTGTTAGGTATCTGGTAAAATTGGGTTTTATAATACTTAAAGTTTATCATAAATCATTTTTTTAACTGAACTTAACTTAATTTCTATTGACACTACTGGATCTGTTTTAAGGTTTTTCAGTGACTTGAATATATATGATTGATATCTTCTGTGTCAGTGTGTTAAGAGGAAGTTCTTTACTTTTTTATTTAATTTAATGATGCACCAATAAGAATAAAAAAGAGCATTACTTGTTTCAAGGTTTTTATTAAAATTGTATTTTGTGGTTCTGTGTTCCTTTGAAACATTGCCAATGTGTTATAATACATTACTGCTTACACAGCCATGGCAAGCTTGTGGAGGTGGACTTATGCTAAATATGACATTTAGTCCCTGGGCCACAAAGTTCATTTTTGTTTTTTTATAAAGTAGTTTCGGTGAGTGCAAAGTTCTTCTCTGTTTATAACACGTTGTATTTCTCAACCACCTTTTTGGCACTTTTGCTTAGTTAGAGACTTATTTTTCCCTTTCTACCTGCACCTTCTATTCAGCGTTATGATTAGTATGCACTAGTATTGCACTAGTGGAAGTTTTATTGTATTAATGTTCAAAGAAATTATATATATATACATATATATATATATATATATATTGAGCTTACTTTTTACATTAAAGATTCTGTTTTCCTTTGTCTTGAAATAATGAAAAAAGCAACATTAATTTAGTAGTTTGTTGAACAGATTCACAATTGGTATGGATATTTGTCATTGCTAAATTGAGACTGGAATAACTCAGTGGGAAAAAAAAAATACACAAAAAGACAAGTGCACATAATTTCAACAAGCACCTAGAAAAAAGGAAGCAAAAAAAAACAGACATATTGAGAAAGCGACTACATGGCGGTTGAAGACAGGCAGAAGAGAAAAGTTGAACTGGCAGAGTTGAGAGGAGCGAGAACAGAAAAACATCAGTGGAAAACTCATCACAATGCAGCACAGCAGAGAGCTCCCGGCCTGCGCCACAGGAATCCTATCTTCAGGGCTCAGAGCAGGTAATAGGAATGCTCCAGCCATTAATGCTGGGAGAAGAAGAACAGGAAAAACCCTGTGTTCTCCGCTGAAGCCTTAGCCTTTCTATTGCCCACCTCTGATTCAGCAGCAATCCACACCAGCACACCTGAGAAAAACGGATTAAAGGAGGTTCACAACTTGTACAGCAGCCAACTTACATACTCAGGTAGAGAGTCACAAACTCAAGTGAAGAAAACAACAGTGTGAAAATGTAGGGGATTGTCTTTGTTTCATTTAGAGGCAGATTTTACAACACATGTTTTGCATTTCCATCTGTTTTTTAATGCTAATTGACTAATGTACATATGCAGACAGAGGCGTATATGCTACCTGAACTCCAATTATTATCCAGATACACTTAGTCTGACATAGTTTTGGAGCAACACAGAATCTCATTATCCTTTTCTTCCACTCCTTTCCCGCCCAGGTATTACCAAAACAATATCACAAAGCTAAATTTCCAGATCATTTACATTCAGAGAGCCTTGACAGCAGCCTTCTTTTAGCAGTCAGTAACATGGAACACTAAGTAATTACAAAGCTTACTTTTTTTAAGACTTTGACTCACGGGGTGGTCTGAAGCGGGTGGGGAAGAAAATATATATATAAATATGTTTTTCATCTAACGCCACTGAAAAGATAAAACAGGCTTGAAAAGTACTCTTTACAGAAAAACACATTTGCTTTAGCTTCAATCTGTTTGCAATCAGTGTTGGGGTAATCTGTTTTTTGCACTGCTTAATTTGTAAAGCTAGAAGTAGGGGGAAACACAGAGAGAATATTTAGGTATGTTAAGTATTTCCCCAGCATCAAGAAAGAAAAAAAGGTAAAGGAACATATGCTGTTATGAGTTATAAAGATGGCATATTCCTCCCCAAACACACATGGTGCCAGGACTCCCCTGCCAAAGAGTTTTGTAATCTCAGTGGGACTATCCTGGTTAAATAAAGGTTAAATTATAGCTTTTGATGCCATTTTAACAAACTAATGGCTGTGAGTTAAAAATGTTTAAAAACATTAACTTTTAAGAAACATCTCCTGAAAAAAAGATCTGTCGGATCCAGCCAAATACAGTAGGTCCCGGTCCCAATTTAGGAGGTGTTAACCCACAAATTAAGCACTGCTTTTTTTGGAGTAACGAGTAACCTAATGCCATACATCTGGTGATGTCTCTTAACAGGGACTTTAATTGAGTGAGGACATGCAAACTCCACACAGAAAAGCCCTGGCCAGGGATTGAACCCAAGACTTTCTTGATGTAAGGCAGGAGTACTAACTACTCTGCCAGCCCAAATTATTGTTGGTGATCGGAATCGGTCTCCGCTCCGTTAGCAGGACAAAGGAACTCCTGTTCCCACTATATGGGCTGTGAAACTGAAAGTATAATTGAATGGAGTGGTGTCATTATCAAGCTGCGGTTTACAGACATTCAATGGTATGGCACAGAAAATGATGCATGTTATTAATGCCAATAGCTGCAGTATGGGCCACACACACATATTTTAGTAACGCATGAGTAACACGTTACAACATAACACATTTTTAAGCACAGTAACGATGTAACCTAACGAGTTTCTTTGAAAAGTAACGCTACCCAACACAGTGCAGTGTGCTAAGAAATGAATAATGCTAAGTGAGAACAATAGCTGGTTACCTAAATGTAATTTCAAGCATTAAGGCCTACAGACTCTTTTGACTTAACGAGAAATATCATTATGTGTATAAAAAGCATAATGTATGTGTGCCTTGGACTAGATTTTTTTGACGGGTCAGTTAATAACAAAACATTGTAATGACATCATATTTATACAGTGATTCATAATTAGGAGCAAGGTCAAAAGTGTTTCAATGGCATTACTTTATACCATTAAAAACTTTTTAGATTTGATAATTTAATTAATAATATTAATAAATTAATTCCATAGCCCAAAGCTTACAGTCTTGAATGTTAAATGGATGTTAAACTTTAGTATACTTTGAATATTGAAGTTTTACACTTCCTTAACACATTGAGTTGTATTGCCTTTAAGTCAAGTCAAAGCCATTGTGGTGAATTACAATATGCAGCTTCAGTCCATCCATTTTCTGTTCACTTGCCTGACCAGAGAATGCGGCAGTTGTCCATTAGGGAAGCGTGGCCCTTTCCTCTTTTTCCATCAGTGCTGCTTGTCCTTCTCCCTGCTAACATAATCAGCGGCATAATCAGCTCAATCTGTTTCATGGTCTCTTGTTACTGGTGGAGTTGAAGCCAGGTTTGCCAGCTTTTTAGGCGCCGAGCACTATCACATTGCATCCAGATCAATTAGTATTCACTCGCTGTCACTGATTGCCTCCCTGCATTTGTCACACACTGGCACAGACTCCTCATGCCTCTGGTCATTTGGTCTTCATCAAAATCCGAGACACGGTTTCGATTGTTTCAATTGTTTTCTTTTTCTGAGAATGTGCTCACTCAACAGGTTAATATGGCTTTCCATCTTCAAAAACAGGCTCTTTTCCCTTGTGATTCGGTTAACTTAATATAAACCTTGACTATGACACCATCTGTTTGTCTCCGCTTTCGTATTACCTCCTCTACTTGCAGCCACAATATTCAACAGCCATGTCCCTGCCAATAAACGCCCGCCATGGCATGACTAAACAAGATTTCACAGTGACAATAGTTTTTTGGCCACAACACCAAGTGAAATGAACACACACACATTCCAGGTGCGTTGGCTTCTCTCTTCCCATGAGCACAGACGTCTGTGTGTTGTCCTGACAAACCATTTAGGGTCATGGTTTGCTTTAGTGGCATATATGAAATTGTCATCATTGGATAATATTTAGTCAGTCAGATGTTCTATAATAGCTTTTTGCTGATAAGAAGCAGGTAGTTTATATTCCAACAATTTAGAGAGATTTTGATTTCCTATCCCCCAAGGTGCACACATTTGGTCGTCTCTGCTCTTTGTTGGAGGTGGCTGGGGCGGTAGAAAAGATGCATCAATATAATGCAGTAGATGACTGTATAAAATCAATGGCTATAAAGGAAACAATTTGGTTTGGTGAAGGAAAGAGATTTTTAAAGGTCTCTAAATTTTGTGTTGTTGAATTAGAAAATGTCACATGAAAGAACTTGCAACACTGTGAGAGTAAGAGAAAGGCTAGTGTTGGTATGGTGCACCTTGAGAATGAGAGGTTGGTCCCAAAGATCTTTCTGTGCGCTGATAGATTTTCATCTGAAGCTTCTGTGAGATTAGGAAGCCAAGTGCTTTACTATATCTTATGGTAATGAAGGCTTGTTATTAATAAGCTGCTGGTTCGTTCTAACTAGAATGAAAGACTAATATCTCTGCCTAAGTAGGAAGGTCACAAGGGTCAAATCTAGATGAAATTGCTGCTCACTTTTTATTCCCAAAATCTTCAGAATATGGAACTATTTTATGTGTTAGGATAAGGGTTAGTTTTCAAAGTATTTGCTTTTCTAATACCTGAAAACGTATTTCAAAGATGTTTACTTTAATATACCAATTAGGGAGGAGGTGACTGTGCAAATATGAAGAAGGCCATCAATTAAATCTGTAGAGGAAGTCTGAATAAATGCACTATCAAAAAGAGGATGGAACTTTTAATTCCTAAGTTCATCTCACACCGCCTTAACAGAGATGACTCATCAAATACGGCTTAGAGTATTAAAACACTATTTGCATGGTTTATGATAATAGACCATAGAGCGGTACAATTAAAGGAATTATTACGCTCTCTGTGTGTGTCTTGATGAGAAGTTCAATTTCACAGTTCTCTACCAGGTCTTTATCACAAGCTCCCAAATTTAAAGAAGTGAGTCCTTTTGGTCAAGTTTACTGTCATTATTATGTCATTGCACCAGTAGTTAAAGCAGTTTTCAATCAAATTGGTCATTCTAACGTTTGATTAGATAAAAGAGAGATGGTTACCCTCAAAATAAGTATTATGAATTTGTTGCAAAGCAGAGGGAGTGGAACACCCATACCAACTGAATACTCACGTAGGTTTGAATACAGCTCAAATACAGTCCTGGTTTATCCCAAACCTACCTCCTTTAATGTGTAAATTTGAAGAAAAAATTACGAGTGCCTTTTAACACAGAGAAACAGCTAAAAAAAAACATCATCAGAAAAAAGACTACTGTCAATTTAATGATGTAATGTTTTACGAGGCGGAGATGATTGTTGTCCTGACGCTGAAGTTGCAGCTAAGCTCAAAACTTCAGTTTGGTGTAATGTATTAGTATTTATTGAGAAAAAATTAGTCCCGTTTTTTTTTATAAAAAGCAAGAGAGGTCTTTTGTGAGTGAGTCTGAGACTGGGACAGCAGAAGAAAAATGGGGTAGTGGAGCTTTAAGGACTACAAAATCAGGTTAATTTAAACAGAACCTAAATGCAAACAAATAAATAATTTGCTAACTTATTTCCTAATTACCTAATTATTTCCACATAAATAAAAAATATAAACTCTGTCTTGGACTCGTCCTTGTTTCAAACGTCCTGTTAAATAATGAAGAATTAATCCATTCTTACCATGTATGATGAAACAAGAAAAGCTATTGTAAATCATACATTTGATGTATGTATCAAACATGATTTTGGGACTACTTTTATTTTTTTTATTTTATTTATTTTGTGCTATTTTATTTCTTAGAGATTGGGCATTCAAGACTAAATGGCATCACTAGTGGGGCTCAGCGGGCTACTCCACAGCTCTTCTGCCACTCAGACTTGGAGTGTCAAGTTTAGGAGGCGGGGAGTCACATCTGCCTCAGAGTTTCCCTTCACACCCTTCAGAAGGCCATCCCCTCCATTTACAAAACTAAGCAAGTATGCGAGTGGGACCCCTGATCGATGAACGCTCATCAGCCTCGCCATCTGGCCTCAGTTTGTTTTCTTAGCAAATGAAGTTGATTATTGAGCACGGTGGCTAATGGCATTGAAATCTACCAGGTCGCTATTGCTTCACTTGGCCTTTGGAATTTTACAGAAAAATGGGTTTAATAACAGATACTGAAATGGTTTCACATTTAGTCCACAAGTGAACATACATAATCACTCGTAATGCATGCAGGTGTTAGCAAACAGCTTTTAATGGTTGTGACTTCACTGATTGGGGTGAGCAGGAGTGCAGCATGCTTAGAGATATTAGCCCATAGAGAGCGGTGCAGCTGCCAAACTCTATTTCTTTGCTTAACAGTTTTTTAATAGTATCATTGATGACCAATAAATTAGACTGAACTACTTTTTCAAAAACGTGACCATGATTAAGTTATAGCCTGTGTAAACTCCCTGCACTCTTAATGCACTTTCTATTTTAATGCATTGATTGGCAGAATGAACAAACGCCTATCCTATGTTTTGCACAATAAAAATGTTCCACTTCAACACAAGCTGCTGGTTGCATTGGCACAATATAGGTGATGGTACATTTTGTCCAGTTAATGATCATTTTATTGTTTGAAACATTCAGTTTAGTCACTTTAGGCTCAAATGCAAAATACTATGTAGCAGACTTAATAATTGAACGAATGGGGAGAGATTTCACACATAGTAGAATTTTTATTTAACATTATTTGCAACAACACTACTAAACCCAGTCTAAAAGAATAGGCCTGTCTAGAAGCAGTTCTGGTGCGTTTCCAAGAGCTTTGTCTTGGTCTGTTATTGGGACACGCTCCAAACTCCTTACCTCGAGGTGAGTCAGTGAATTAAACTTGTTACAGACAAACCCCAGTAAAGCCACACATACTGGACTCACCCATTCTCTCTAGCCCTGTGTTTCCTGTCTTTCTGTCGAACAAAGACTCAAAATTGCCCAAAAACATATCCATAAAAGATACGTTCCACATCTCAAAAGCATCATGTTAAGCTCCTCATACTGTCGTTAGTGTAAATTAATATATTTACAATATATATTTGAAACATCCTACATTGAAAAACTGGGCCATGGACCACTTTTCTCTACAAGGCTTAGTTAGAAAGCTTCATGCACTTCTGATTTTGTTATTTAATTGGCAACATGCCCTTGAGATATTATTCAGATGCATTCAAATTATATAAACAAAAAGTTTAAAATGTGGGCAACTTAGAGCAATTTGATGTGGTTATTCATTCAAAAATGAACAACACATGCTAATATTCAGACTGGTAATGACTGTATTCCTAAACAGCACTACAGCCATATGTTTTACAAGCCAGTCTCCTCCAACTTTCTCTAGACCAACGGAAATGCATTTCATTTCCTTAAATGACCTCTTCTTGGCCACCCTCCTTACACAGAGGCATGTAACAACCCTTAGTAGAATAATTACTTCTAACGGAAAAAATGCCCCATCCCCCAACAAGTCTATGACACCGCGCTCTGGCTCGTGCCCAAAAGCTGTTCTTCTGTGTGAGAGGCACACTTACAGATGGTAAACAATAGAGAGGAGTCCGGCAGTCCAACCCCTCCCATTCACACGGATTTCCTTCACCAGCTTCCTCCTGACCCAAGCTGCATTTATTAGGCTTTAACCCAGCTGCCTGCCTTTTAAAACCGCCAATACATAGTTTGGAGAATTCAAATGTAACGGCTCTGGCATCCACAGAAAGGAGAATGTTTTAATCAAGAAAATGAGATCTTCAAATACAAAAGGCAGCTGGCAAATCCAAAATGTGCTGTTATGGAGCAAGTGGAAAATTGTTCAACACATTTAGTATTTAGTATTTAAGGGAGAAAAAAATACATACAAGAAATTTGAAAGAAAAAAAGATAACATTGTCTTTGTTATTTAAAATCAACACATGTTAATATTGCACTATTTATACAGTTATTTAAATACGCACAAAAAATTTGAGACCTTGATCTTTCACTAACAATTACAAAAGCTGTACCTAAATGATGTATTGCTTTTTTTTAGAGTGTATACTAATTATTACATTAATATTCACTTTTTCTAACTGAAAAATCAAATTTATATGAAGTAAGTGAAAGCAAAAGGTTGAATACAGTTTAAAAATGTGTGGCAACTTAGAGCAATTTGATTGGTCCATCTGGAAAAAATACACCCCCCAAATGTTAGTGTGTGATTGGTGGGCTGGCATGCTTCACCTTTCCTGTTTCCATTTGAATGATGCAAAATATATTTTAATTAAGCTGAGGAAACCTGTTCATCCGTTAAAATACTTGTAAGCAAAGATCAATGGCTGACAGGCTTAATGCAGTGCAGTTTACGGTCAACTGATGTGTGAGTGAACAATGGCCACAATGAGCGCACGTGCCTCCATTGTGGCAGTGAAACTGAGACATAAGGCCTGTTCCCTGGGGCTTACTTCCACCTCCCATCTGTCTTTGTTGTTTTTGATTGCTGGCAAGGACTCCGCCTCCAACAGCGGGTCTTAAATGCTGCCATGACTACCGACAATATTATGATTTAAAAAACTCAAGCAACAACTAAAACAACAGGTGTCATGCTAGCATTGCTTTTATTTTCAATTGAAAGGATTCAATTGATTCATCAAATACTGTATGCGCATGGCTCACTGCTGTATCATTCTGAAATATGAAGGTATGATGAACCCATGACTATACATTTAAGAGACATGTCTGCATGAATTCACCAAAAATATACAGCTCTGGAAAAAAAATAAGAGACCACTTCAGAATGATCAGTTTCTCTGGTTTTACTATTTATAGGTATGTGTTTGGGTAAAATTAACATTTTTGTTTTATTCTATAAACTACTGACAACATTTTTCCCAAATTCCAAATAAAAATATTGTAATTTAGAGCATTTATTTGCAAGAGGATAGTGATGACCACAAAAGTGTTTTTTTATACTTTTCCTTTTTAAATAAGATTTGGTTCAGGTGATCACCTGATCAGCAACTCATTCAGTAGAATGAGGTGTGCCTGTGTTGGGATTCCACACACATTGGATTGGAATGGCTTCCATACTTGTAGAGAGGCTGATTGCTAGAAAAATTGCAGTGGTCTCTTAATTCTTTCCAGAGCTGTTTGGTCTTTGAATACCTAACCATAGACAAGTATGATCTGCCTCAACATTTCATTTCAACTTTATTCCAGACTCATGGTTCATAGAGATTAAATAAAAACAAAACAACCTTTTTCAACAAGGAAAATATATTTTAATTAAGGGGAATTGTTTTAATCCTAGCCACAGTCTTTTTGATCTGTTTTCCTTGACTGGCCCAAAGGTCTTTTTTTCACAGTTTTCCAAGAATCATTTTGGATTATAAATACTTTATGGATTGGGGAAAATTTGTAAGTTTGAGTAATACACTTCAAATTTGCTAAACATTTGGTACTGAGACAACTTAAGTCACATTATAAATGACCTTTTGAGCAGAACACTAAACTCAATATAAGTAAGTAAAGAAAGTAGTTGGAGTGGCTCCACCTGTACCTAAGGTCACAGACTCTTACCGGGAATCCTATCTCACCATCCAAATTGTTTTCTGTCTGATTTGGCAAGGGCTGAAGATGTCTGTGCTAGATGTCTGCCATCACCTAATACAATGAGCACAACAACACGCACAAAATTACATTTGAAAATATCTGCAGCAATTCAGCAACCTGGCACAAGCAGTGTCTTCTGTTTTTGTAGCTTTCTAGGAAGTTCAACCCACTGTATAGTCTGTAACAGAATGAGGTGGTGGGAGAGACAACAATAACTTCATAAAGAAAAGTGATGGTTATTGTTGCAGTATCTTGCATTTGTCTTGCCTCAGACTTTCACCACTGTCCATCTATCAACATACAGCTCCCTAATGAAATTCACTTTGGACATACACAGAAATGAATGTTTATGATAGACAGTGTCCTGTTCATTGCAGCTGTGAAGTACTGTACAGTTTTATGCTTCTCACTGTTTCAAGTCAAAGTCTTGAATGTTTGACAATCAACATAGTTTTAGCATGTCTTGTCTAATGTTAAGAGTTAAGTTGTTATCATCAATATTTAAATGTAGAATCACCTAATTAAATTAAACAACTATATTACATTATAACAATATAAACAATATAAATGTCTCTCTTGTGTTTTCATTACAGTCAGAGCATGTGAATGCAGTTCTTTCACACCCTCTCCCTTTCACTTGCCATACCCAAGGGTGTATGGGTAATGTAGTCTCTGCTCTTGGTGGACGAATTAGGAAGCGTGCATTGTGAAGGGCGCTCTGGAAAGCGGCAGAGCAGGCAAAGGATTAAAACCTCTATTAAAACAGATGTCCAAATGAGCGTACCAGCCACGCTAAAAGCACGTTCTGGGCGCACGGAGAAGTGGCGGTACTGAGTACAGGTGCGCCAATCCCGGCCCACTTAAAGCACTGTATGAAGGAGCCTGAGCTCATACGTGCAGTCATTTACATTTAGTCCTTTCACCATACTAATCGGCCGACGTTAACAACACAAGCATTAAAATAATTGTCGGCGTTAATAGTCATTAACGCGTTATACGCTATAGGAAATATTTTTTTTTTTTTAAATAGAGAAGGAATCAATAGAAAGGAAGTTAGAATTCAGTGTTTGTCAGCCCTAGTTTTCAGGCGTTTTTTAAAGATGGCTACAGAATCTGCTGATCTTGTAGCAGCAGGTAGATCATTCCACCAATGTGGAACAGATCCAGAGAAGGTATGTGAGAGTGATTATTTTCCTACTGATACTGACTAGAGATAGTCGGAGTTGCCTGCGGTGAGAGGCGGCGGGCTGGTGTGGGCTTGCTCATTGCCCCCCGGCTCAGCTGCCATGTGTTGGAGTTCACCCCGATGAACGAGAGGGTTGCTTCCCTGCGCCTTCGGGTCGGGGATAGGTCTCTTACTGTCGTTTATGCTTACGGGCCAAATGGCAGTGCAGAGTATCCGGCCTTCTTGAAATCTCTGGGAGGGGTGCTGGAAAATGCTCCGATCTGGAACTCCATCGTTCTACTAGGGGACTTCAATGCTCACGTGGGCAGCGACAGTGACACCTGGAGGGGAGATAGGGTGAGGAGCTCGGTCACTCGGGAGGAGCTCAAAGTAGAGCCGCTGCTCCTCCACATCGAGAGGATCCAGCTGAGGTGGCTCGGGCATCTGTTTCGGATGCCTCCTGGACCCCTCCCTACGGAGGTGTTCCGGGCATGTCCCACCGGGAGGAGACCTCGGGGCAAGACCGAGGATACGATGGAGGGACTATGTCTCTCGGCTTGGCCTGGGAACGCCTCTGTATCCCCCGGAAGAGCTGGAGGAAGTGTCTGGGGAGTGGGGAGTCTGGGCGTCTCTGCTTAGACTGCTGCCCTTGAGACCCGGCCCCGGATAAGCGGTAGAATATGGATGGATGGATATTTCACCACACTTTCTCTTTTTCTGCTGAGAAAAAATTCCAACATTTTGCTGAAAACATTTAGTCCAAGCTTGCCTTTCTGTCAACTATCAGTCAACCACTAACTATCATTACCTGGTTCTCCTGATGTGATGCATTGCACTCACAATGCTAAGTGCTGTGCCAGAAGCCATGTTTCCCTCGAGACACCATCACTGTGACACCTGTTCTCGGGTTACACAGCCCCCTTTTAAAACCAAGGGTTGAGTTTTAGGCTTTCAGCAAAACTAAAGCCTTTTAAATGTGACACGAGCAGGTGTTCATTTCAACAAACTGTGGCTGTAGAAATTCTGCTTTGCACCTTTTGAGTTAGTTTTGACAGTTTTGTCATTTGAGAGATTAAACTATAGGCGATTAGTCATCAGTCTATTTAGCACATCTAACAGCTATGCAAAATGCAAGGTGTTTGGGGGGAAATGTTTCAAATAAAGAACATAGTAATAATTGATAAAATTGTAAAAACTAATCTTGAGAATATTCTATGTTTTTCTCCTATTCAAATTATAACAGGTGAAAGGTATAGATTGTTCTCTGGGGACACCTTCCCTATTTAGGGTATAAAGTGGGGCCCAATCTTTTTAATGCTTTTACACTTACAGTATTAGCTGCGTAAGTTACAAATGTGTCTCAGCTCTTCTACATAGATTGCCCCCTCACTGCTACTTGCAGCTACACAATTATAAGACAGTATTGTTTTTTTTTTTTTATTGCACTTCTCTCATACTCTTATGTTTCTGTTGGACTCTCAACTGCACAAAATCCCCAGAAATATCAATCACAGGCTTTACCATTCCTGCTTCTTCTGACCAATATTACCTCTCATCCCCAAAATGCAGAAGCAATAATGAGCAGAGGCATCAATCCTACTTTCTGACACTTTACGCTTGAAGAAGAATTTTCATGTCAAGCAATAACCGCTGGTGAGCCTCAACGGCACCAGCTCTGGGATTGCGCCTACACCAAAGCCTAATGGGATAGATCAGTTCTTGCATAACTGGGGGCAATCACTCACTCCGTCTCCTCTGTGACAGGACTCAGTTATGGCTGTTGGGTATCATCACTTCTGTTATCTTAAGATATCAAATTTCTGTCTTTATTGGCTAAAAGAGTTTGAAAATGGAGACAGATGATGAAAAATATATTGGGCATATTTATTCAGCCAAGTAACACTAAAAATAGAGCATTCAGGGCTGTGTGTAATTTTGCAAACTGATGTAAATTTGAAATTATGTTAAAGTATACCTCAAGGTCATTCATAGTAATAACCACTGGCTGTATATAAGGATTGACTTGCTTAATAGTAGGAACCTTTTCTTTTTATTCTGACTGTATAATACCTGTTGAGTGTGAGCCTATAGCTCAAGCTATAGCTACAGTATGACTTTTTGACATTTCTCTCCTCTCCATAATTACTTGTTGTGATTTCTGATTAAGAATAAATTAGAATTTCTATATTAGTTTAGTTCACCATAGAAACTCACAAGTTCAAATAGTGTGTAAGTAAACTAACAAATTAAAGGTTCAGCTTTTGAGTAATACTTTTAGCAGCTGGTCTTTCTGTTTGCCTTTCACAGTATTTACAATCATCTGTCATTTCAAAATGTCTGCATCTAACTCATGACTGTCCACTTCAAAGTCTCATTTCTTGACATTATGTCATGAGATATTTTACAAATAAAGCCCCACACAGTAATCTTGGTTGGCCAAAAAGCTTCTGATGATGTCAGCAGTATGAAATCTGCTGCACTAACTGTGAAAACACTCTCTCCACACTTTTGTTGGCAGGACACAGTGATGTTTCAGTGTGAAGCTGGGAGAACATGACAGTTATACTGACAGAGTGGCACAGCAACACAAGAAATATAGCCATCCATCTCTGGGACACTACAAGCCTGTCCAGGGGTCCACTTTGATCACATTTGATGAAAACACACAAAGACAAGGGATAATTATTTAATTTATGTATTTGACAAAAATATTCTTTTAATTTTACATAAAACACATTTGAAAATGTAGATATTATTTAAATTGACATTGCTCTTATCTAGGACATCTAGGACCCTGTCTTGTTCCACTGAGGTTGTCTTTGACCCTGGTTCAGCATTAGTGAAATTCAATGATCAAGTGCAGTTATTTCTAAAGCAATTTTATATGAATAGGGATATTTTAAAGCAGAGTGTACTACACGTGTTCAGAGACATTTGATTAGTCTTCATGAGCTTTAAACATGGGTTTCTTTCTTGTACAAGTTGCATCACATGTGCACTTGTGTGACCTTTAAATATGTACGCTTCCTTTTAGCCTTCATGTTCTCAGTCTCAACTACACTAAAGTAAATTTCCTTTGTAATCTTTTTTTTTTTTTGCTAGAAGTACCAACATGGGCACAGGAAACTAATCTCATAAAGATGGGAAGCCAACCCACAATATCTCTCATATGCATTTTAGACTTAAATTGTGATTAGAAACAAAGCTAGAACTAAGTATGTAGCTTAGTGTAAAACATGTTTGTGCATTAGTGTCATAGTTGCGTCCTGGTCTTAGGCCTACCTTACTGACACTTTGAAAGCCCATTTTCTAAATTTTTTCTCAGCAGACTTACAATTTTAAATAAAGTTTGTTTTAGACTTCTGTTGATTTAAGGGACGTGGGTGATGGGGTACATGATGGAGTGTTGTAATCCAGGGTAACAAATCATTCATTCACTTCATTCTGTTAACCATGGTCTCAAATTGTGATTAAAGCAACAATTTGCCTCCATGATTATTGTGTTGACTTTTTATGAGTGTGAAATTATTAAATGCAAAGTGAGAAAACTCATAATATCCTATGAAAAAATAAGGAATGCCCTTATCACTAACCCTGTGAGTTTCAACTAGTAGCTTGAGTGGAGGTATGAACAGTGCAGACTCCTCGGAGACTAATTTGCCCACCTACTACCGGTTAATTACATGCTGACAAAACTCTGCTGGTGGAAACTCGTAAAGGGACATTAACTCTCTGCAGTATGAGCCAGACATTCTCTGTGGCGGATATAAAAATGGCATGACGTGTTAATTAGACCACACCTCCAAAGCAAGTGTGAAAGTCTGTTCCATTCCTCTGAGTATTTTTATAGCTGTGCAGTGCATTATTATAGCACAAATTACTTTTGAATTTTATTTTACATGTAAGATTGTGGTGGGAGGCTGGGCTTCAGTTAATATTTTAACACTACACACTAGACTGAGTATATAATCCTCCTCAGCAAGCAAGACACAAGACAAGAATTACTGGAAAAGGAAGAATCGTTGAACTTGGGACAGATTATATAGGACTGGAGAATGATTTTATCCATAAACATAACATTTGTATTAGTGCATTGTCAGTTGTATTTATGAAAATAAATGAGTTATCTTTCAAATAATGCATTTAGTTACTTGCACAAAATTACTTTTGTATGCTGAGACCCACTGATGCTTCCACTTGGTATTTCAACTTAGTAAATACTTCTCCAGGGAAAATATAAGTTCCTCAATCCTATCTTCTCCTGGTGCCACTGGTGGCTACATTTTATCCAGATGAAGTTTGACTTCGTCTCATCATAATAATATGCTTTGCATGGCTTTTCCACTTCATCTAGAATCAGGGTAATCCCTTTGCTTGTGTGTAATTATCTCTCCTCTAGGCTGATCTCAGTGCTCCTCACCTGCTCAGCCTCGTCACATTAGCTCCTCACTTTTATCTATGACTCTTAAAGCCGCCGCCGAGGGTCCTCTTAGCTCACCCCGCAACTTGTTCCTCCACACCCCTCACCCCCTCATCTCAACTCACACAGACAACATTTAACTGTCTCTCTCTCGCTCGTCTATTGCCTCTGTTTCCCAAGAGAAGCTCTATTAGCAGTGTAAAAGCAGTGCTTCAATGGCAGTTTTATATTGGGGGTATATCCTTCATTAATTTCTTCTATCATTTTTTTGAGACATTAAAAAATAAATCCAATTATTACAATTTGCTACATTGGGTCTTGGGTACCTAAGGGAACACAGGCTGTTGTTTCTGTTATGCACATAATCAGCCTTTCGGGTCTGTCACTAACTATTTCTCAAAATAGTACTATTTTCTTTCTCAACGCCCAATAAATGATGGACGCATTAAAAAAATATTCAAACAATTATTTTCTTTTAAGGCAACAACAGTGGTCATATTTTCATTATTACCTGTCATAAGCAAACTGACACAGGTAGCTATTAACTTTTAAATAGAAAGGATGTAATTTTGAATATCTGCAATGACATTTTAGCATTGTGAGGCAACTGACACATTTCATAACGCAACTTTTCTGAAGGAAAAATGTGTTTTGGACTTCTTATTTATCCTATGCTTTGTTTAAACAGCTTTTACGCCTTCAACCACTCAAAGTTTAATTTAATGTGGCAAATAATTTTCATTACTTGGTCCCTGAACACTGT
Source organism: Perccottus glenii (assembly GCA_024416835.2). Taxonomy (NCBI): domain Eukaryota; kingdom Metazoa; phylum Chordata; class Actinopteri; order Gobiiformes; family Odontobutidae; genus Perccottus; species Perccottus glenii. The sequence goes on along the minus strand of CM044548.2, from coordinate 20,693,171 downwards.
GTCATACTAGTGTGGAGCCGCAAAGCGCCTTGGGAAAATATCAGCGCCAAACCAATGATTGGGAGGCAGATATAGTCTCCAGACAGAGATATAGCCTGAACTTGGACCCTTGTCTACCATTTGCCATATTGATTAGAGAGCACCCATCTATTTCCAACCAAGTGTAGCAGACTAATTAAAAAGGTGGTGGCTTATCTTTTCTTCATGCTCTTTTGATACACAAAGGACAAATGGAAACAAAGAACAAGAAGAATAGAATCTAGTATGTTTCTACACAAAATGTTATGTTAAACAGTGAATATGTAACAGGTTAAATAAAAAGTATGTTGTACATGTTTTGTGAAGAAATAATGGAGCTTTAGACAGAAACAAGAAGCAACAAAGCAAGTTCACGCCAGATGTCTTCTATGTCTTTGTCTTTCTATCATTCAGTGATATCAGGTCAAGTCAGTCTATGTGACGATGTCATTTCAAGCCATCATCAAGGAAAACCCAACAAACTACAAAAACCTCTCATTAACCCAAGCTCAAAGTGGCTTCTCTGTGAGACATCTCGGTATTAGCGACCTGTCAGTATGCAAAATATGTGTGAACCTCACATAAATGTTTGCAAGGGAATTAAGGATCTAATTTCAGTTATTGCATTTACATGGCAACAACTAAACCTCTTGGCATATGCACATAATTACCTGCTATCTGCAAAACTAAAATAACTTCTTAATTGCGATTCTCAGTTTGCATGTACAGTATGTCGATGTGTTTATTACAGCTGTGTAAAGGGTTTCCAGTCGACTGTGGGGAAGAAGGTGAAGAAGCTCTCCTTGGGGACTTCACAAAGGGCAGAGGTGTTAATTATTCTACAGATCAGTGATGTCAGCAGAACTCTCCCATTGCACCTAATTGTCCCATTGGGGGTGTTCAGGGCCTCATTATGCTTTCTAATCCAGGGTTATTTTGCTGCAAGCTTCTTCACTCACTGGAAAATATAAAGCGTTTAACAGATTGTAAGGTCTACTTTGGTTCAAATGTTATCTGAACAAATGAATATGATATATGAAAAAATGCCAGTAAAGGCCCTCCAATAAGGATAATTTAAGCAAAACAGGAATATTGAAATTTAACTTTTAGAGTATAATTGAATTCCCTTTTTAATGTTAAGTTTAAGGTAATGTAATTGAGCATTCTACATATTGTACCGGGATCTATCAGGCAGTTCAGATCAATGGAGGTCAGGTGTAGTTCAGGGGTCAAAAGGTCAGCTGTTTTTAGGACCAAATGGGGAGTACATAGTGACAGTAGTCTCTGTTTCTCTAAATGCATTAGATGATTTTCTGTAGTGTTTAGTGATTTTTATGGTCGGGATTCTTTGTATGGGTTTTATTTACACTTTATTTACACAGCCTGAACACACAGGGGGATTTTTGGAATTAAGAAATGAGAGAGGAGCTTTGTTGAGTGTGAGAAGCTTAATTCATCCCCCTGTACAGAACAGAGACAGACAAGTTAAAAGGATGGTGCGCAGAATATGAGAAAAACAATAGATTTTAATTCAGGGGCCGTGCACATTAATAAACATTTCTGTGAATATACCAGAGTTAACCAGGAGGCTTTTTTTCATTTGAAGTCCCTGGACAGGTGTTAAAAGACACGCTATAAAACAGATAAAAAATTACATAGTTATAGTACATTACAAAATAGTACCTAAAGTATGCTAAAAGGCCACAACATACTCAAAAAGGAAGCACACAAGGCCTATGACAGGTATGAGGTGCATGGTCCTCCTCCACCTGTTTAACTAAACCTTATCTCCATGTGTACAATATATTTAAAATTACAGCAAGTTCAATTTGGTCAATACATTACAAACAATGCATGTTTAATTTAGACATTCAGGGCATTATATTATAAGCTGGAATTTCTGTGACAATACTCATTACTGCCCAGTAGTTTTATTGCTCTTGTTAAAACAGTGACATTTATATTATCAGTGACAGGGACATCTTTTTTATCCAAAACTGCCAAGTATGCAGATCTCTAAATAAATGACTAAAATATCAAAACTATGTATACTGTGCAAGACAGATTGTATCAATTTGGTTGTCAATTTTTATGTTAAAATGCTCTATTCATATAAAAGGAAACAATAATACAAAAAGTGGCTGACAGAAACAGGATTGTGTTATTGCAATTTGTCAACAACCCAACACTCTATCAATCGACTTGTCAAAAATAATTATTCGGCTGCCATCATTTTCAGACTCTAACAAACTGCTCACATTGTAAATTACTGACACAGTATTTTTCGAGTTTCAGCAACACAGGCTTGAGCTGCTGGCTTAGTCAGATTTTTCCCTTGATGCATATCTGCACTTTCAAAGGCATTCTTCTCAAACCATGCATTTGACAGAATCGTTTATTAAAATGTATGATTGCTTGGTTTGTCCTGCATCGAAAAGATTCTCATTGCTCACACAGATAGTGAACATTGAGATAATGGAAAAAGTAAACATCAATAGCCTCTTTTTGTCAATTAAAATGCTGCAATAGCTTACATTAATTATTAACACGGGTCAATAGATGTAAGGTGGCATTTTTACCAAGGCTACCAAGCTGGCAGCATGTTTTGAAAAATTATGGTGCATAAAAAACTGAAAAAAATAAGCTTAGAGTTCAAATGTATATACGTTTAAACATACATTTACGTTACATGTATGAGTCTGGTCTTGACAGGAACAAAAAAACTAAAATAAAAATAACATCACAAATAATGTTTTACTGTCCTGTACTGTGGTGAAAGCATTGTTGTTTGATTTGGAGGACATCTTGTGTACAAATAAACCATATGTTTTGATAATTACTACATTTATTTATATTCATATTGAAATTTAGTCAGCCCTGCTACTAACTGGCCATTGTCCAGGGTGTACCACGCCTCGTGCTCAAAGTTGCTGGGATAGGCTCCAGTCACCTTCGACAGGAATAAGTGCAAGAAAATGAAATGACAATTGCAATTTAGTTCATCAAGAACGGCAGCCTTGCAGAGATGTACTATATGTTTATACTGGATATGTAAAAAAGATGTTTTGGCATAAATCATTGTAGATCTTTGACACAAAAAGCACAAAACTGGCAAGACACTAGTGGCTTGTTGCCAAATGTTGATGTCCGTTTATAAAACCTTCTAATATTTATGCTTACACTTCTTTTAAAATGCTTTCTCTTACATTTTTTTCAATGGCTAAACCTCTCCCCATCACTTAACATATCCTCTCCTGTTGATGGCACTGCTTTATGTGAAAATGGCTCCACTTGTCCTCAATTCATAGGAAATAAATACAAGGGAAACCTGTCAGCCACTCTCTTCTGTCCCACCCGTTGAAACATCGCTCATCTGTCGGCCCAGAAAATAAGCTGTCAGGGCGGAGAAAGCCACTTGTCTAAAGATCATATTTATGTAAGAGTTGTGTCTGCTTCCAATTTCACACAGACGCAACATCTTTCACCTTCACACTCAACTCCAGGAAATGCATGTATTTTCCCCCATGTGATTGCAAATTGCTCTTGCTATTTCTGCTGCAGCTGATGGATCAGGTCCAGGTGTCAGTGGCAACCGTATGCATTACTGATCACAGATGACTATGAATATTTGATGCTGCAATATCATTCTGTTGAGAACATAATCCATACTCAACATTCACATATCCACAGTGTTTATAAAGTCTGTCTTGAAAAAGGAAGGAGGAGGTGTGCATGGCAGGCTTCTGCCAGTTATATTACAAGCCTGCTTGTTTATTAAGTAAACTCAGCTTTGGCTTTCACAGCCTATTGAATGTGTACCTAAGGCTGTTGGGACATTTGAGCAGGTTTACATTCCAAAGGCATCATATACGTATTTGGTCAAAACACAAAGAAAATGTACCAAAAGTCAAATGTCTGTCTAGTGGCTTTATTTCCACTACATGAAAGCATGACTGATCACAAAGTAACTTTTCTTTACTTTTTAAACTGTCCCCTTGTAAATTTCCTCATTCTGGCCATTCTTTGCCATATTGTGAGGTTTATCTCCATTATGACAGGTGTTTGAGGCAAAGGGCTTGTACCGGATGCTTCCTGGTTTGTCACCTTCATGGCCAATTAGTTCCTGTATTACGAGTAAAACATCTGACAAGTGGAGACTGCTCCACAACACCACACAGGTGGTGCATCCCTGGAGGAAAGTGTTCGCAGGAGGATATAAATGTATGCTGCTTGTGCTAAGCTTTTAAGCTGTAAAGCTTGAAATCACAATTATTTATTTCTAAAGTTATGCAACAAACTTGTAATTCATCGTCTAAGTTGTACGTACTTTATACCAAACTCCAATAATGGCATGACTCCTTACCTCTGGAAAAGTATGAAATTCTGCTTACAAGATATGCTTTTACTTATTGTAATCACATAAAATGAAAAATGCAGTGTGTAGCTACAAAAACTTGCACTTCTCTGAAAGTGAAAAAATAATCCTCTATAGGTAATTTCTTTATTTTTGACATGTCTGAGCTAAATAGCGGACTTTGACTGATAGCTGGGTCAAGTGCCATTACAGGCTTTAAGTGGGATTGCATAGTTGGACTTTTGGAGCTGGCACTCAACTCTACACAGTAGATGCATAAGAATATTTCTGTGTGTTTGATGTAGGCAAACATATTTTCACAATATTCATTTTTTGTTCAGTTTAATAATCTAAAAACAGAATATAAAAATGCATAAAAAGTAGACTAATTAGGCCTACAGTGATGCTCACAAACTTGAACATCTAAGACTGTGACAGACTAATTGTCACAGGAGGATGTGGTGACAACAGGAGGATGTGGAGACAGCAGCTGTAGAAAGTGGCTGTCAAATTATTTCTATTTAGTGTTAATTAAAGGGGTTGTTGTAGCCATACTCTCAAAAATGTGTTTTTAAATAGGTGTCTAATGTACAATAAGCCATTACAATCCAAAGAAATTCAAAAGTAGCTAAAGCAGAAGTACTGTAGACACCTTTCTCCCACTTGTGGAACTCAACCTAAATAATCTTAGTGCTTTCTTAAAGCTATAGTAACTTTCAGCCTAAAAATACTTATTCTCAAAATCCTTCTCAAGGTTCTTAGACATAAGATTGGTAAAATCCTTCCTATCTCACATTACCCTCAGCTGAACAGTAAACTGTTATAATCATTTCTGGGCACCGGTATGCTGACTCATTGCAGCACACTACCCATATAATAAAGGAAATAGGCCAATACACTACTATTGGCCTATTTCTATTTCTACTACTATTGGACCTTTATGCTAACAAGTCAGAAAACATGTTCTTTCATCCAAATATGCCAGCTTGGATTTTCTCTACTGGTGAAATTAAAAAGCATATTATTAATGTACCTTCTACATAATACACACTTGCACCTAATACACACTTGCACTAATAGTTTTTGATTCAAGATTCAAAAGACTTATAACTAAGTAAGTTATAAAAGTATGTTTTCACTGGCCAAACACAAAGCATGTGTCATTGTTCCTGTCTGTTTCTGCAAACTGGAGGTATACCGACAATACTGTTGGACATATGTTACCTATCCCTAGAAACCATTTAGACCTCTTTAATAATTGAATGCGTGGAGGTGGATGCTTGTGACAGCGTAAAGCACAAGGTCACATGAGACTTGCTGCTGTGCTACTGCTCTATGATGTACCGTTGTGTCAGTTTGTTTTTCATCTCACTTTCCCACTTAAACCCTTTCCTTGTGATAGAACCTAAGCTGTCTCTATCAAAGCGGCTCAGCGTGACATTGTTCTGTGTACGCATCCATTGGGACCCTAAATGCTTTTGCTGGTGCGAGGAGTGCAAGCTGTGGAGTGGGCAGTGCCACTACTACTACTACTTGTAGGCTACGGTGCTGGTTAAGATGCATGTCATTGATGGCAGTGTGAGCCCCTGCACTGCGGGAGGTTAAATAGCCGTATCAATGATAAGAACAAGCTTTGAAGATAGCTGTATGTATCACATTGGTACCATTTCACTCTGTGTCCATGGACTTGTATGTGTCAGTGTATTGACTTTATTTGCTCCTATTTAAGGGTCAACTCAATGGTCAAAATCCTTTTTTTAAAGCGTATTGTTCACATTCCAAATGAACTGTCTGTGACTTCATATTTTAACCACAGTCAATTGTCATTTCGAAATTACCCTGCTTATGTGATTGTAGTGATTTGGATGTTAAACAAGTGACTGTTTTTCTGTCTCTCAAAAAGCGGTAAGTCCTTTTATGAAACACTAAGGCGTAGCAATAAGTAAAAGATCATTAGAGATCAGATGAGCATAAACGTTTCTGAAATCTGATTAGGGAAAAATCCAAAGGGAATGGCTGTTTTTACACGAATATTTAAGTCGGTCATTAAAGAGCTTTCAAACACTGCTAATTTTCATTTTATACTCAGCCAGGAAAGATAACTGAATTTTTAGTACAGTCGTAACTGCAACAACTAGACTTTGGAATTGGGAAGTGAATTTTGAGTAACAGTGCGGATAACAAGCGTTTGATCACAGTCTTAGTGAATATAATGGGCTGCTGCAAAAGTCAAAGGATAGCCAGATTTTTTTCAGACAAAGGCAACGCCATATCTTTGATCATATGGTTCATTTCAAAGCCAGATAATTATACAGTCTTTCTGATTCAGGATGGTGTGGATTGTTTGAAGCATAGTTGAATAAGCCAATAGAAGTATTTTTAAATGTACAGTGTTTATCTTTATATATATATAGGCTGGGAAGATTTTTTCACAACTACAGGTCACCATTTATGAAAAAACTCACATCTGCTGCTGTTGCTCTATTCTAGTGTAACCACAATGGCCTTGTGTTATTTTAGTGGCTCACGTAGTCACTGCAAATTAAGGTTGTTGCAGATGTTCAAAAAAGTTTTTTTTTTTTATTGAAAAAGATAAGATTTTTTCCAATCCATCTGACTGGCATCTTTAGTTCAAAATCCACAGATGTTGCTCTAATGTGCCATTCTGTATATTTTGTATTGCTGTTTGGGATCCTATGAAATACATTGTAGCTACACTTCACAGGAACTGAAATTGAATTGTAGAACTGAAACTAGGAAAAGCCAATCCCAAGCTAATGATTTCAGTTTAAAAATATAAATAAATTTTCCATTTACAAGCATTCATTCAACTTGAGAGGTTTGAGCACTTCACATTCAAATATAAAATTTATTTTCAATTCCAAGTGGTACTAATGTCAGCCCATAATAAATCTTGTGCTTTTACAAATATGCATAACATCCTGTTACCTTAATTCTGATTAAAAAAAAACATATTTGTGAATAAGAACAACTTAATTATTTTCACATATAGTAGGCATATAGACATATAGTAACTTTCTGGGTGTGTTATATAATCTCTCTTAAAATAGGTTATTTTTGCTGCATATTAGATTGTGCACTCTACTCCCTGTATTGCTGTTCCTGTATCTTTTTCCTTTTTTTCAACGGTAATACTCGACTCGAGCGGGAAGCCTCGGACTTGAAACGTCTGTGAAGGTTCTCAGTCATCCAGGTCATCTTGAACCTTTGCTTCACGATGACTTGGACTTACACTCGGACTTGAGCACAATGGACTTGCAAGTCACGCTCAGCAACAACACCACACAACCTCTGCCTGTTGCATGTGGCCATAGTGGGACGAGCTGCTCTCATTTAACTCCAGCCTCTTAATGTTTTTCCGAAATTGAGCCTAAATAATTATATTTTAAAAATATAGGCATATATGGGCTACAGCCTTAATTGATATGCCACAATTAAAACTCCATTAACTGTGTTTAATGAAAAATACCTTTACAAAACTAAAATCCAGTTTGGCTCCCACAGTTTTATTTATTTTATTTAGGACAGTGTACAATAAGCCGAAGCAGTGATGCTTGAGTTGTACCAGATCAAAACTTAACAACTAATTTCTATCTGTAGTTCTATATTGAATGTGTTTTTGGCGGTAGGGGACACCTACACAGACAAGAGTAGAATATGCAAACTCTAAACAGAAAGGCCCTTCCCCGGATGGGAATCAAACACAGCCCTTCTTGCTGTGAGCTAGAAGTGCTAACCACTCTGCCACAGTGTCGCCAATTTGGTTTACTTGCAAAAATTATTTGACTCAGACTCGACTTAAAAATGTTTGTACGATTCGGACTTAAACTTTAAGTGATGATGACCCGGACTCAAACTAGTCTTTGGTGACTTGGACTTGACTTGGACTTGACTTGGACTTGGACTTTGACTTGAAATCTGAGGACTTGAAAGTGACTAGGACTGGAAAACTGGTGACTCAACTACAACACTGGGTAATACACTGAAAATACGATGAATACAAAACCTAAACCTTATGGAAATAAAATGACAGTATTGTTTTTTTTAATTATTGCAGTTAATTTTGCTTTTTTTTCTCATTGATTTACTTCCATGAATAAGGTGCTAAATGTAATTAGTATGGCCTCTCTACCCTTCAAATGTCATGAAGAGATTTCCATATGTTTACAATTACCCTGCACCGTGTACTACAGCCTCACTTTATATTAGTATTTGCACAGAACAAGGCAGCATGTCACTGACAAAATGGCTTGATTCAGTGAAAGCCTGCTCAGTAAATGGTAGACTAAGAAGTCGGGCTACAGCGGCTGCTTTGTCTAGACTTAACACCAGTGTGACATGGACATGAGCGCTGTGGGATGGAGACAAGCCGAAGCGGGGAACAAGAGACAGAGGCCAGGAGACAGAGATTAGAAACAGGACAGCGAAGACAGATGCAGTTGTGTGGGGGGGGTTAATCCTGTCTGTGAGTGAGCGATCATGTCCATCCACCCAGCTGTGGCACCATCAGGGGCCACAGGGCTTGCTGGAAGTCTGATGAGGCGTCACCGTCGTCTGCCGCGGGAGAGATTTCTCACTCGACACTTCTGTCAGCCGCTAGGACAGCCAAGCAGGTAGGAGACACACACATGCGGCAAGATAGACCCACGGCATATTTTACTGGTAATATCTTTTGGGATTATTAAAAAGAAATAATAAATCACCTTTCACACCATTTCACAGAGGATCTAGACTTGTTTTTAATTTCTCACTGAAGTGCAGCATATGAGGGGATGAAATCCTTTCTTAATGAGATAATTAAGGCTGCTGTGATTAATTGCAGTGTAAGGTTAACTGAGAGCTTCTAACATAGACTTAATGAGAGCTAGTCCCAGCAGGAAATCACACACGTCACCCTTCACCTGCCCAGTAGAGGGGAAAGTACACCCCATGTTAAAAAGACTATGGGTTTTATGCATCCCATGGTTTTGCAGCCGTCTGAAACTCACATAATCTACTTAATGGCATGTTCATGGTGAGTTTTTGTCACCCTGGACAATCTTTCAAATGATACCAAACAAGCCACTGATCTCGATTGCACACTCACACAACATTAAGTAAATAAAACAATAAATGATTGCTCAAAATTACTTACAGTGTGTTGTTGTTTTTTTCTGCCAGAACAAATAAATAAATAAATAAATAAAATGAAAGGAAGGCATGATATCTCACCTGAATAAAAATAGATTGCCTATACTTCTTTGGCTCAAGAAGTCCATAAACAAACACAGAATAGTGAGCACAATAAAACAACGGTGTTAACATGAGACAGAATGCATAATTCAACCCATTATTGCCTGAAGGACCCAAAGGTAAAACTTGCTGCTCATATTTGGATTGCCTCCAGAGCAAATAAATCATATTCTTATTTTGAGATTACTGGATTCTGAACTGTTTGTCTTACCCCCTTTCTCACCCCCCATGGGAGAAATAAGGAGTTCAATCTAAGATAAATGATCCAGGCGTAAAGAGAAAAGAGGCAGAAGTGGGAGATAAAAGAGAGAAAACAGTGTGTGACGGTTTAAACTGAGAGTCTGGGGAATTGAATCTGGTCAGAGTGTGATGGGCAACTGTTTCTCTGCTTCTACCTGATGGGATGTTTTTTTTTTAGCAATAAACTGAATGCCGTGCTATTGAAGAAGGGAAGGACTTACAACAGAATTGGGGTTGAAGACAAAGCTGGCAGCTAATCTTTGACAACCATGTTTGTAATTAGCCTATAGCCAACATTACTAAAACATCTTATTAACCTCACTAATTGCAGTGAGATTACTCAGAAACAGTGCAGAGAATAACAGAGTTGGTTCCAGTTTAACTAAATTACAAACTGAAATTGCTAATTTGGAGATATTGCACCGAAATTAACAATGCAGGTCAATTTGAATGCTGCAATAAAATGGCATGCACAATAATAGAAAACATTACTGCTTCTGAGCATTTTCTTGAATAAATATTTTCTACAAATCAGTTATAGCTTTATCTCTTTGTCAAATCAAGGGGACCACACGGAGGCTGTTAAAATAATAGTCATTTATAATACCAAATGATGTTACATTGATTAGAAGTTAGGTATGTGGTCTACAGTTCTTTCTTTGATGAATGTAATTATGTTAATAAAGCTCTCCTAGTATTTCTTAGACAGTATTGTACGTCACTGTGGACAGTTTGTATGCATTTACTAAAAACAAAAAGAACAAAAAAACAAATAGTTAACAACATAATCAAATCAAGGCATTGTCAGTGATAATAAACAATGCTTAAAATGAATTAAAAACCATTCTTAAATGCAACAAAATGGAACTTAAAAGTATGGTTGGTTCATTTCTGAAAGTGAAATCATTTTATCCAGACATTTGAACATGTTCTGGGACATTAACAGCTGGCTCTGGGGCAAAGTACATCATGGAGAAGTTAATTACAAGGCTTAGACCTAAAAGACATACCATCATTAACCAACACTAACATTCACTTAAGATTCAACAAGTGACAAAGAAACCCACTGCAACAAGGTGCAACCCCTAAACAAGTGCTTTTAAAACAGTATAACCACAAATTAGTTCATGGCTTGACTATGTGAGGTTTAAAAGTAATTTAAATCAGTAAAATACAGCCTAATACTACAAATTCTATGTCTCTTGTTTAGAAAGACTTGTATTCTTGAACAAAAAACATGAATGCTCTAATGAAGTTGAAGAAGTCTCTCTCCAGTCCAATCATTTATCCATCTCGTCTGACGCTTTAAGAAAGCTCCATTTCTGTCTGTACCAGAGAGTGTTTCTGCAAGGTTGCCCTAACACATCCTGAAAATGTACACATAAATGCCATCAGTGCCCACGCACAGCCAGATTGGCCCTGTCAAGCAAACACACTCAGCCTAGACATTCTCACTTACGAGACGGCAGGCAGGCTTGAAAAGCGAAACGATTCAGAGATATTGCAACCCATAAGAGACGGCCTTTCATAAAAACTTAAAGGGAGCAGTGTTGTAGTCCATATTTGAGTTAACATTGCAGCCCACCAAAGCTTTTTTTTAACTTGTAAACACACAAAAGGAACAGTTCTAACAGTCTTTTCTTTCCTATTCCAAATTGGAAAATCAAACATTTACCAGAGACTCCAGATTAGTTAATCTTTTGAATAAACTGATTACAAATTTAATATAATAAATATACATTTTTGAGTGTTGCATTATCACATGCCATAGAGATGCAAAACAATGGCGATGCATATTTGGACTGTTTTATTGTTTTGATCATACAGTGTGTGGAGTGAATCTCAAATAAGAAACTTTACTTCACTATCTGAGACTGAGTTGGACTTCATATGTCCATGAAAGAAACAGGAGGGTATACACTGCTCTATTGTAAGCATGGTGCTGCTTTTGCACTGAATTAGATGGTCTTTGGTTAGAAATGCACTGGAATAACACTTATTGTGTCAAACACATTTTTAACCCCAATGCTTTTCAAATACCTCTCCTTAGCTCCAGCCTGGTTCTGGTTCAGGCATAATTTTACTCATGACCCATTTGTTATGGAAATGAATCCCTACTGTCCACTCACACATCAATCCATCAATCTGAGAGTCAAAAAGTGAAATAATACCAGGGAATTGGTGACAATGGTCTCATTTAATTGTTTTGTAGTTACACATAAAAGACACCTTGCAACATAAATTCTTTAAAATTTGGTTATAAGTTATGTCAAATTTCTCTTTTTAAATATACAAATATTGGTAACACTTTACTACTACACACTATTAAGCATTAGTTAACTCTAATAAGCACCATTAAGTTATAAACATTGTTAAGTGTGTTTAATCTTCAATAATAAAGTCATGTATAATTAAACATAAATGATATTTTAGCATCTATAAATTATTTATTGACTAACTAAATGTTAATTACATATTTAGTCATGCTTTAGTCCTTTATAATGTTTAGTTATTATAAAGTGTTATGCAAATATTTATGAAAATGGATTATTGGCAGGCTATGTGCCATTTGCTCTCTGCCATTTGTTTGAAGTGAGGAGTGAGGACAGGCAGAGGGGGAGGTCGTCACATGACAACTAGACATTGGCAGTGAAAAAATAGCCTCAGGCTAACTGATTGGTGGGCTCGGTGTAATTTTGTCCATCATTAGGGAGTCTGCCCACATATTTACCCCTTTCTACCAGCAAACTATTCTTTGTTTTGAAATGCTTCTAAACTAGTTTAAGGACAGTGAAACATTCTGCATGCAGGCACAGTGGCATTAATCAGCCATCTAACCACACAGAAATTATTTGTCAACTTGTATTAATGGCATATTACATAAACAGTGCAAACCACTTAAGCAAGAATACAATAAACAGAATTCATATATTTCATTCAAATCTTCTATACAGCCACATGGTACAAAATCAAAATAATACCATGGAGGTCATTTAGCATTAAGATCAGGTCATCTTAGTCATTAACCTTTCTTTTGATTTCTTTGTCCATATTCCTCTAATCTCCTCATCGTTCCTCTTTATATCCTTCACATTGTCTCTTGATGCAGAGTTGACAAAGTCAAGTGGACATGTTGTGTTATTGTGCTCGAGGCACTGAGCTTCACAGATGATCATTTCCCAATTCCACGGTCAAGGAGCGCGAGCCTTTAGTAATTGCGGCGATGCATCCAGCGGCCGCTCCTTATCTGATGCCGTGACAAGAATACTTTGTGCTGGCTCTGTTTTATTGGCCTCACAGCCTATGTAATTCTGTCCAGCTTGCATCATTTCCTGCAGTAGAGATGACCACGATGGTGTCACCCTGGGGTGCTTGATGCTGATTGGCCACACATTGTAGCCCTGAGCAAGTAAATCACTTCTATTCTGTTCACAGTAGAAATATAAGCCCTATGGGTGACCGACCAATCTCATCACTGTGGGACTTACCCGCACATACACACACTTTGCTTAGCACAAACAATTACTGCCTTGATTCCCTAAGCACTAATCAGAGCCAACACAAGGCACATGCAGCATACTGGTGAGATCATAATTAAAACCTCTCTCTTGGCATATTACGTGCCATCTCCCAGAAGGAAGACTCTGTGACTGTAAATATATATCACATCTAACTACTGCAGCTCAGCTAAGAATAATTAATGCATTATCTCTTAACTTCTGAAGATGTGTATAAAGTTGCTGTTTGGAGCAAAGAACAGCGAAATGTGTTTATTAAAGTCTATTTATAAACTTGTTAAGGTTTTGTTTTTTGATTCTGCATTTTGTACTACTCTTAAATATAAAATGTTCTTCTTTATTCTATGAATCAGTTGTAGGTGAAGTTTTGCATTTATTTACTGCTCACTTTTCTTTAAACATTTATTTATTTGATCTTTATTTAACCAGGGCAATTCAATTGAAATCTCTTTTTCAAGGGATTGCTGCCTCCAAAAGGAACTCTCTTGTATGTGTTTACGGGAACCACAGCACCCAGAGCAAACATGCGGTCGACATGGGGAGGTAATTTTGAGATATTACAGTATAATCAAAATAGAAATGTTTTTGTGGTAATATGTAAAAACTGGTTTGAGTTTTGTACATTTAGTTTTGTACTGAGAAATTACATTTGGGAATAGTCTGAGCTTTCTAGCCCGAGAGCTATGACCTTTAAAAAAATAAAAATCCACATGAAACTGTTTTGTTTTAAGTTTCACAACTGCCTATTGTACTTGAATCTAAACAGGGGATCATTTGTGATTAAAGGCCTTTTGTTGAGTTCCAGTACAAAGGCTGGAAGTGCTTTAGATTAATAGATTGACTTTGCAGTTGGAGGTTATATTAAATTACTAGTATTTTAACACTTGAGGTAACGCTATGTTCTTAATTCTACATTAGCTTTTTTGTCTATTTTTATTAGTATTTATTACTTAATGCTTGTTGGTAATCTGTTTTTACCTAAACAATGGAAATTAATGACCACAATCTTTTTAGTACAAGCCCTTAAATTTGCACATTAATGTTTTGTCAGATGTTACTAAGAGTTGTTCTGTTAGTTCTTTGGCACGCACTTGCTCAAGACCATTCCGTAAAAGTACCAGGTCACAGAATATGTGATTTTCTAAACCAGACTGTGTAACCTTTGCCAGTATTTTTTCACTTAGCTCTTGGATACGTCTTTTGTTTGAAGCTGATTTCCCCATCCAGCTACCTAACCTCATCACCCTTTCATCTAATGTGATTGCTGCTAGGCTGCACTGGCAATATATGCTGCCAATGAAACTAAATCACCTATTCGCAATATAAAAATCAGTAATAATAATAAAAAAAAAATCTCATCTAGAAGCAGGTAAAATAAGACGGCTGCAGTGTGATACATTTCGATGCACACAACACTGTATGTGGAGTTATGTTTATATTCATACCTTTTCTAAATGTATTACGGTAAAGTCAACATAAAAATGAGAAGGCTCTAATGCAATACTCATGAAGGTAAAATGACATATAGCTAATGTGAAGTCTATATGTATATAGATTTGGTATATCTTTTATTTCATTTTAATTATATCAAAGATATGAAGTGCAGGATTCAGATTATCACAGTGGAGAGACAATACAGAACTTAAAATGTCTATTCAGATTTTAGCATCTGGACTTAGCTTTCAGTGAAAAATCAGTGGTTAGTGCTGTCGCTTCACAGCAACAAGGTCCAGGGTTTGACTCCCGAGTTGCGAGGGGCCTTTCTGGGTGGAGTTTGCATGTTCTCCTCATGATCGGGCAGGTTTTCTCTGGGGACCCCGGTTTCACCCACCAACATCAAAAAATGCAGAGCACCCCATGGTGCCATGCCGCCAACAGTGAATTTCCCATGGGGATTATAAAGTGATAATAAAAATAATCATAAAATTATAAATAAAATGGTCACTCAATGGAACTATGTCCTTTTTTTTCTTTTCTATTTTTTTATTTTATACAAAAAATGTGGGCCTTGCATGTAAGGCTTAGGTCACCTCATTAACTTTTAAAACATGACATTTTCTGGAGCAGAGCTGTCAAACTCAGTGTCAAACATCAGTGTACATCAATTCATACGACCAGAACATCATTGTATCATACAATAACAGTATGTTATCAGAACATGAGATGTTAAAGCGCAAAGGCACAGAATTTCTCATTGTTGTTCCGCTTGCTTAAACAAAAATACCTTCTTGCCCAGATTCAAAAGCTTGCATTCTGTGTAGTATGAATACAGTCTTTGTGTAAACAAATGGCCAAAATCTTTTTGATTTGGAGTGAAACATGTTCTCTCCTCAAAATACACAAGAGAGAAAATAGGTAGCGCCCATAGACACAAGAAAAATACTTCCTAAAGCCATTAGACATACAAACAATTTAGAGAAACAAACCATTAAATTTGGCCGTGAAACTCCAAAGTGTAAAGTGAATGGGTAGGCCTGCCTCCGCTGGCATACATAAGCCACATTTATCAGAATTCAAAACTGGTGTGGTTTGTATAGTAAGAAATAAGTATCACGAGCACAAAATAAATGCCACCATAAGAAACCAGATGATTAAGGTTTCATTGGGCAAATATAAACGCCACCATGTTCTTGTCATTATCACAGTTACTGTAGGCTTCAACCCATGACACTAGGTTTATGTAAACACATTGGATGATAGAGAAACAGATGATAAATGGTAACAACAGGTTTTTAAAACAAAATAAGACACATGGCTGCTTCTTCTTCTAGACTATGGCGTCAACATGCACACTATGTAAGCACTAACTCACACAAAGAATACATGAGGAGCAATAGAGGAAAGTCAATAGAAAGAAAAGCAGAAGAGCAGCTGTTTGAAATGCCCAAAGGATTACACTTTCTGATCTCTCTCCCTCAACATGTGAAGTAATGGTAAATATTATTCTGTTGGATTTTTGTCTCAGAGTTTCTTTTTTTATTAAACTTGTTTTTTCATCTGAGACTAAAAAAAAAAAAGATTAGCCTTGTAATGCAGGTGTCTTATAAAGGCTTGAAAGGGACTAAAAACAAAAAAAAGGGCAATTCAAAACAAATCACATAATAAGGTAAATTTACAACAACTAAAAGAGTTAGAGGGATTTCTTTTATTTGTGGTGTACAATATTAGATTTTTCAAGTAACTTTTGAAGGACAAAGGTAAACACTATTGCAGAGAATAATGCAACAGCATCTTTTGTGTTGAAAGTAAGAACTGTCACATCAAAAGGTTATTATGATGAAATCTTCAGAAATATTGTAATCACCAGGAAATCATGCAAAAATTGTCACAAAACAAATGTTTGTTTTTAAAGGATGTACTACTTTGGAAAAAGGATTTGATTGCTGAATAACAAAAGCTGTTGTAAAGCATTCTCATCTTTTAGCACAATTAGATGCCAATTAACATATGGGTTGGTAAATTCTACATGTAGGCCTATTATATTTTTAGTCAGGGCAGTAAGAACAGGATGTAATATACATACACAATAAAAAATACAGTACAGTCAATTTAAATCGAACTCCAGACCACTAGGTGATGACAAACTATACACCAGTACAACAGAACAACATTTAGTCTTCTACAACGCAAAGTCATGAAAACTGTAGGTTATAAGTTGAAATTTTGTATTTGGTTCCTGGTCAACATAATTGTTTATGTTTATGCTATATATATATATATATATGGATACACTTGTTCATTAAACTGAAACCTCAATGTTTTTCATGTGGTCCTGGGAAAAATCAGGAAAACGTTTTCCCAATGAAAAATGCACATGCTAAAGTCGGAACAACAGCTCGTAAACTTGGGTGAGTCGGAGTTGCGTCCGTGTTGGCGTTAATTGCATCATCAACATGGCGGTGGAAAGCAAACCTTAAAGATATTTTAGCAATATCAGTCATTTAAAAAATATTTTATACCCACTGGTTTGCAGGTTGACTTGATAATATTATGGTACACTAGTGTTCTGTCCGTATAGTATTATTTAAACTATATACAAAAACATTTATTTATTTGCATCTGTTATTTATTCGTTTCAACATACGTTATGTTATTTTATGTTTTTAATAGTCTACTTTTTCTTGAACTGCTACTAGGCTAATATTTGCTAGCTGCTTAGACTGTATTAACTAATTTGAAAATAACAATGGCACATTTTTTCCTTTGCGTCCATCTTCCTTGCTTGTTTTGAATATTCCAACTTTCCGAGCTGAGAACACGTTGTTCTTCTGACACCAAAGTCAGAAGAACAACTTCCTAACTCAGATACTCCGAGTTCCCGAGGACCATATGAGTGCACTATTAGACTCAGCACAGTTTTACCTGCCTACACGTAAATAGGGTAAACAGAGTTTTGGAAAGTCTTCTCACTGGCAGGAGTGAAGAGAAGATTTCTCCGTTATTGAAAAACTGGCTCCCACACAATTATTTTATATCCTCGGGAATACTAGAAGGATAAAATAGCAAACATTTTCCAAGACTGTTTTTGTGAGATCACAACCCACAAAGAGATTACCTAAACGCAGGAGATACCTTCAAACAAATATAATGACTAAACTAAGCATTCGTGTTACTTATAAAACCTTAACATGAGTCAGAGAAAATATATTTTAATGCATATGATACTGTGCAGGGCAACCAGCATCTCCCCTTTCAACATGGTCGACCGGTGCATGAAGAGGGCAGAAACTATATCTATGTTCTTCAATGTTTAGATGTTCTCTCTGAAATATTCTTTGCTTCTTTTTCACTCCAGTTCATGTTCTGTTCTTTCTGGTCTCTTCCCCTGTAATAAATATGTGCTAGACCAGTCATTCCCAAACTGTGGTCCGCGGACCACTAATGGCACATTTTTTCCTTTGCGTCCATCTTCCTTGCTTGTTTTGAATATTCCAACTTTCCGAGCTGAGAACACGTTGTTCTTCTGACACCAAAGTCAGAAGAACAACTTCCTAACTCAGATACTCCGAGTTCCCGAGGACCATATGAGTGCACTATTAGACTCAGCACAGTTTTACCTGCCTATACGTAAATAGGGTAAACAGAGTTTTGGAAAGTCTTCTCACTGGCAGGAGTGAAGAGAAGATTTCTCCGTTATTGAAAAACTGGCTCCCACACAAGTCATTCCCAAACTGTGGTCCGCGGACCACTAGTGGTCCGTGAGGGTACTGCAGCTGGTCCGTGGAAAGGCAAAATAAAATAATATTTTACCTTCATTTTACCAGGAAATTCCCATAAAAAAAAATAAAAGAATATGTAGGCCTATATTGATATAACATTTGCATTAAATTGTCAATTTGACAATAAAAAGAGGGGGTGGGGGGGTTGTGGAGAGACCTGTTATTTTAATTTCCATTTGTTTTCTGTTTTTTTGCTCTCGTGTTTCTGAAATGTTTTTTTCAGAAATGCCAAAGGTTTTGAAAATTAACCTGATTATGCCCTCGGGCACATGAGTAAATAAATAAATTAAATATGTGGCAGCCGTTGTGTGCAGTAAACTTTCTTTTAACAAGCCTGTTGCACACTGATGTGATGACTAGTTATAGTAGTGCTAGTAAGCCTATTTAGAGGTGCGGATTAATTTAGGTAAGACTGTGTGTAGACATTTTATTCTGTGTGTTATGAGGTGGTCCGCAAAATGTTTTGATTACAAATACTGGTCCACACACACAAAAAGTTTGAAAAACCCTGTGCTAGACAGCTTTTACCACAGCTCGCTGCAGACATTTGCAGGAACTCAAAAGTAAAGACCAAGTTTCAGTAATGGAAAGATGAATGAGTACCCATCTTATAGAGCTCGTTAACAGCTTTTGCAGTAATAGCAACAGAACATTACACACATTTTCTTTGGTGGTATGCAATAAACATTTTTTTTTTTTGAATAAAAATTGGTTAAAATTGATCTTGGAAATTTGTAGTAATTTTAATGCAAATTACTGATTTCATATACATAGCTCTTAGAGAGGCTCTTAACATTTTTTATATAAGCAGTGGTAATTGCAGAGCTTTCAGGAAGTGGCTAGTTCATCTAGAACACAAGGTGGTGCTTTGAGTTTTGTGGGTGGTTGAGGGTTGGCAACTCAGTATCCAGACTCTCTCTCTTGGCCTCTGTTTGATAGATTTGTCTTTTGTTTTGTGCTTGTAACATTCCCCTGTGCATGTGATGTAATAAACTTTTATGTATATGTTTGTGTCATATCAGGTGACCCTGCTTATGGGCTGGGCCTGGCTCTGTCTCCTGGGAAGCTCCACTGTTGGTCCTTCTTGCTTTTCCCAGACAACTTTGTTTTTGTTAGCATGTTTTGTGTTGGTATTGATTTCAATGTACTGATTAACTGAGTTAGTTTAATTCAGTTCAACTTTATTGTTCCTTAAGTGGAAATTTGGTACAGTGTTTCTGTTCTGATAGAATCTCATTAGCTTTAGAGGAATCAGAGTGCAGTATGTCATATTTAATTTTCAGTTTTTCATAATTTGATTTTAATTGGTGGTGGGTAAGGATACCGATTCAGGAATAGGGCCACCATCAGTCACCTTCTCAACATAGATCAAGCTTTATGCCAAGAGCGAGCGAGACATTGACTCACTGATCCACACAACCAGGATCTAAAGCAATACCAAGGCCTCAAAGATGAACTTGAGAGTATAGTAGTACTGTGGTCATAGGAGCACTCGGTGCAGTAACCCCCAAAATGGAGGAGTGGCTACAGCAGATCCCTGGAACAACACTAGACATCTCATTCCAGAAGAGCAGAATCCTAGGAACAGCCAATATACTGCACAGAACCCTCAAGCTCCCAGGTCTCTGGTAAAGGAACTGTGCTATATATATATATATATATATATATATATATATATATATATATATATATATATATATATATATATATATATAAACATATATATATATAAACATAATGTAAAAACAAAAGTCAAACAAAGAATCCATTTGCCAGAAAATAGACAAGATGTTAAATTTAATTCTTGTAAATGTCTGTTTTGGAGCCAGTATTCTGTCACCTGTTCAATATAAACAATGATCAGTGTATTTCAAACATTCACAAAGAAAAGCATTGCCATATACAATAGAGAACAAAAAGACAGAAACAAGAAGGGAAATGCCTTCAAGGATGGATGAAAAAAAGAGAGATTTAACATCAGGTGATGCACTGTTCTCAGTCATCAGTGGTGAGAAAAATCACTCTGACATCACCAAGCTAATGTCCTGCAGTCTTCTTCCATCAGTAGCAGCGAGATGAGCCTCTCCTGTCTACTCTATAAAGCTTTCATGAAGACGGAGGGAGAGAATGTGGCTAAGGGGAAACGGGGAGACAGAACCTGACAAAAAAAAGCTAGATAAATCAAATATAGAGTGGAACTGAGGGAGAGACAAAAGAGACTTTGAAAATAAAGATAAAGGAAAGGTGAAGGAGGATGAAATAAAGTAGTTGCCTACAGGGACAGAGCATCAAAAATTAGGGGATAGGATCAGGACTGAATGCATATAAAAGTGGAGGGGGAAATAAAAAGAGAAAAGAGGTATATCAGAATGAGGAGAAGGTTACAGGATACTGTTTGAGAAAATGGGATCATGCTTTTAGAGTACGTCTGTTAAACAACTAGAACAGGCAGTGCTAATTGCAGGAATGAATTTTATGCTAATGTTAATTGCTTGAAACATTATTATTTGTCTGCATTTTGAACGCTAATTTAACAAACTTGTCATATGGCGTTTGACCAAAAGATCTCATATTTACTCAGCAGCATCTTCAGAAGTGGGACATCAAAAGTTAACCAAATTTTGGAATAAATAAATTATTGTTTTCTGTCCTGATTCTCCAATGTCCTCCATCTCCCAGAAACATTGTTTAGTCGGACCCAATAGAGAAGTTGGGCTCACTGATGCCCTGAACACACTGATATGCGCTCTCTGGTGCCCCCTATAAATAGGACTTTGAAATACAGTTTGTCATAGGCAGATTAAATTTGGTACACACATCCTTCATGGCCCCTTAACATAAAAGCCTATGACAACCCACCCCCTGCGACCATATTTCCATGGTGTTGCCCGGAAACTGTGCTATAAATGAATAGGATCAGATTTGGGTGTGGCCGTAACAAAGCCGCCAATTTTGGATAAAATCTTGTTTTGTCAAACTGCTGTAACTTAGTCATACATGCTCAGATTGCAATCAGACCCCACAGTCCATTTGTTCATAATAATGACCTATATGCAAACATACAACAATTCAACCATTAAAGCCCTGGCCACCACAAGAGGGGGGTGAGGGCCGGTTGACGCTGGTTGCAGCTTTAATCAGTGTTAATCAGTTTAATTACTGCAAGTCCGAGTCACTAAAAAAGGTCCAAGTTGAGTCCAAGTCACCAAAGTGAGTTACAAATCTAAGACCCCCTTATGGATAGGAGAATATCAAGGACCGTGACGTCGCCCAGTATGGCGCAACCGGGGCCCCACCCTGGAGCCAGGCCCGGGGTTGGGGCTCGCATGCGACGTCTGGTGGCCGGGTCTTTCCCCACGGAGCCCGGCCGGGCTCAGCCCGAAGGAGCGACGTGGGGCCGACCTCCCGTGGGCCCACCACCTGCAGGAGGAACCGTAAGGCGCTGGTGAAAAGTGGATTGGGTGGCAGTCGAAAGCGGAGGCCTCGACGACCCAATCCCCAGACACGGAATCTGGCGCTAGGGACATGAAATGTCACCTCGCTGGCGGGAAAGGAGCCTGAGCTTGTGCGGGAGGTTGAGAGATACCGACTAGAGATAGTCGGGCTCACCTCCATTTGTCCATTACGAACACCATGTTCAAGCATAAGGGTGTCCACCAGTGCACGTGGCATCAGGACACCCTAGGCCGGAGATCGATGATCGAATTTGTAGTTGTTTCATCTGACCTCCGGCCGTATGTCTTGGACACTCGGGTGAAGAGAGGGGCGGAGCTGTCATCTGATCACCACCTGGTGGTGAGTTGGATCCGATGGCGGGGGAGAAAGCTGGACAGACTCGACAGGCCGAAACGTACTGTGAGGGTCTGTTGGGAACGTTTGGCAGAGCCCCCTGTCAGAAAGATCTTTAACTCCCACCTCCAGCAGAGCTTCGACCAGATCCCGAGGGAGGTTGGATACATTGAGTCCGAGTGGACCATGTTCTCCACCTCCATTGTCGCATTGTTGTTGGACGAAGGAAGGAATACTTCAAGGATCTCCTCAACTCCACCGAGTCTTCCACTGAGGAAGCAGAGGCCGAAGGCTCAGAAGTGGGCTCATCCATCACACAGACTGAAGTCACTCAGGTAGTTGGGAAGCTCCTCGGTGGCAAGGCACTGGGGTGGATGAGATACGCCCTGAGTACCTCAAGTCTCTGGATGTTGTAGGGCTGTCTTGGTTGACACGCCTCTGCAACATTGCGTGGCGGTCGGGGACAGTACCTCTGGACTGGCAGCCCGGGGTGGTGCCAGTCCGGTCCCCCTTCTTGAAAAGAGGGACCGGAAGGTGTGTTCTAACTATAGAGGGATCCTACTCCTCAGCCTCTCCGGGAAAGTCTATGCCAGGGTACTGGAGAGGAGAATGCGGTCGATAGATGAACCTTTGGATTCAGGAGGAACAATGCGGCTTTTGTCATGGCCGTGGAAAACACTGGATCAGCTCTATACACTCTCCAGGGTGCTGGAGGGTTTATGGGAGTTTGCCCAACCAGTCCACATGTGTTTTGTGGATCTGGAGAAGGCATTCGTGGCATCCTGTGAGGGGTGCTCTGGAGGTCCGGGGCCCTTTGTTAAGGGTTGTCCGGTCCCTGTACGACCGGAGCAGGAGCTTGGTTCGCATTGCCGGTAGTAAGTCAGACCTGTTCCCAGTGCATGTTGGACTCCGGTAGGGCTGCCCTTTGTCACGGTCCTGTTCATTATCTTTATGGACAGGATTTCTAGGTGCAGCCAGGGGCCGGAAGGAGTCCGGGGACCACAGGATCTCGTCTCTGCTTTTTGAGGATGTTGGCCTGTTGGGTCCATCAAGCCAGGACCTTCAGTGTGCACTGGGACGGTTTGCAGCCGAGTGTCAAGCGGCTGGGATGAGGATCAGCACCTCCAAGTCTGAGACCATGGTTCCTCAAGTGGAGGAGTTCAGGTATCTTGGGGTCTTGTTCACGAGTGAGGGAAGGAGGGAACGTGAGTTTGACAGACGGATTGGTGCAGCTTCTACAGTGATGCGGTTGATGTACCGGTCTGTCGTGGTGAAGAAGGAGCTGAGCTGTAAGGCAAAGCTCTCGATTTACCGGTCAATCTACGTTCCTACTCTCTTCGGTCATGAGCTTTGGGTCATGACCGAAAGAACAAGATCCCGGATACAAGCGGCCGAAATTAGTTTTCTCTGCAGGGTGGTGGGGCGCTTCCTTATAGATAGGGTGAGGAGCTCGGTCACTCGGGAGGAGCTCAAAGTAAAGCCACTGCTCCTCCACATTAAGAGGAGCCAGCTGAGGTGGCTCGGGCATCTGTTTCCGATGCCTCCTAGGGTGGTGTTCTGGGCATGTCACACAGGGCGGAGACCCCGGGGAAGACCTAGGACACGCTGAAGGGCCTATGTCTCTCGGCTGGCCTGGGAACGCCACGGTATCCCCCCGGAAGAGCTGGAGGAAGTGTCTGGGGAGAGGGAAGTCTGGGCGTCTCTGCTTAGACTGCTGCCCCCGCGACCCGGCCCCGGATAAGCGGTAGAAGATAGATGGATGGATGGAACACATTTACTGGAGTTTAGATTATGTAAGATCAATTAAGGTTATAGCCTATATAGGCCTATATTTCTGAAATGTATTTATTTAGGCTCAACATTTAGAGGCTGGAGTTAAATGAGTGCAGCTCGTTCCACTATGACCACATGCAACAAGCAGAGGTTGAGCAGTGTTGTCGCTGAGTGTGACTTGCAAGTCTATTGTGCTCAAGTTTGAGTCTAGGTCCGAGTCATCAGTTCTAAAGTCCGAGTTGAGTCAAAAGTCCTTGTGTCTGAGAATAAATGAGATCAAGTTTGACTTAGAGCCATAAAAAGCAAGTTGAGTCATTGAGGCTTTCCCTCGAGTCACAAAAATACTGTAAGCCTGATGACTTGATTAAGTCCAAGTCCAGGACTCAAGTCTATCTCTGGCTATAATGATTATTTTTATTTGTGTTATCCAGTTTCCAGTGGGAAGGACTCATTGTTCTTTTTTGCTATTAACAGCTCCACAGTCATCATTATTTTGGATCTCATCTTTCTGCATCTTAATGCATTAAAGAGGTGCATTTGCTCTGCCATCATTTTTTTTACCTTTACTTTAAGCCATATATGGAGAAGGAGTTGACTTTAAAGAGTCAGATCCAGGTAAATCTTTGCATGACAGCTTTTTGTTTCTAAATGTCTGAGTTTAACGCAAACTATAAAGTGTTTATGTGAAGTTCCGCTTGACTAATGGAACTAGTGATGAGTCATTCATGAACGATTCGTTCTTTTTGAACGAGTCTTTAATATGACTCGGGAACGACTAGTCATCTCAGAGAGCGAGTCGTTCATTTTTGTGTAGACCCGCGCATGCGCATTGCACCACATCTCATACAGGAAACAGAAAGGAGTCATTCATCTCCCAAGTCGTTCGTTTCGTTCGTTCGTTCGTTCGTTCACCAAGTCCCTTCCCCATAGAGAAAGAGTATGCAGTTACCGGAAACGGAAAGGAACTGTTCATCTCCTGAGTCGTTCGTTCGTTCGTTCACCAAGTCCCAGCTGGGACATTGCACCAGCTGGGACTTGGTGAACGAACGAACGAATGAACAAACGAACGAACGAACGAACGAACGAATGACTCGGGAGATGAATGAGTCCTTTCTGTTTCCGGACGGACGGATGTATTAGCTACAGCTACATGAGGCTGTCACGGCCCAGACCAGACATGTTGACGGAATTAATGCTAAGCTAAATATGAAGTGACAAAGGAAAAACTATTTGGATTAAGAGGTGAGTTGAACTCTCTGCCTGAAGTAAGCTGCAATGAATTTATAATTTATTTTTCAAAGTTTGGCCATGAATGCATTAGCTTATAGTTAGGCCCGAGCCGGTGATGGCCGGGAGGGCCTATTGTTTTTCTCAGATTTTTTTTTTTAAGTTGGTCCCAGACTTCAAGCTCAGCGAAAAATTTATGTATTTGAAGTCGCGAAAAAAATACGAAAAATGACTCAGTGGCGACCTACAAAATCAAAATACATTGGGCCTATGGAAAGTGAAAGTAACTTTTTCCAACGTAGAAAAATGAAACTTGGTATATCCATAGGACACCTCAGAACAAACAGAAAAGTCAATGACAGTCACACCTAAACTTAACAGGAAGTCCGCCATGTGGGGTGAAACGCGCGGCCACTAAAATCGCACCCCTTGCGCAGAAAGATGCAAATCATTGTGTTTTAATCTAAATGGCCCCAAATTTGGTGAGTATCATCTAGACACGTGTGCCAACCAAAGTTGTGACTTTGTTGTTGATATCTTATCGGGTATGGTGTGGCAAGCCTGTAACGAGGTGGCCATTTTTGTGAAAATAAACGCCTCTTAACTCTCAAACGGCTTCTCGGATCGAGTTGGACCCAAAAAGGCGTTTGTGCACATTCATGACCTGAACACAAAAATATGTAAATAAAAGGGTTATCTTTAGAAATGGCTCTCCAGCGCCCCCTACAAACTTATAATGGACCCAAGAATTTAGTTTGTCATAGAGACATAAAATTTTGTACACACATCTCTTATGTCATGACGAGCATAAAAGCCAATGACAACCACCCTATCTATAAATGTGTTGCCATAGCAACGTCCCAAAAATGTGAAAAAGTCAATGGGAAGTGAAATTTTTAGTTTGTTGTAGGCAAATAAAACTTGGTACACACATCCACCATGGGCTTATGAACAAAAAGCCAATGGGGACCACACCCTATCACACACAGGAAGGCGGCCATTTTGAATTGAAAATTTGGTCCGACTTAGAATACACCTCTTTTTTAAAAACAACAAAAATAGCTGCTTCATTCCACAGACACCAAACTTGGGCAAAATGAGCTAAACACATGTATGTAAATGAGACAAGTGTTTTTCTAGAATTTTTGCTCGAGTTATATTTTTTTATTATAATTCGGTATATATTTTTTATTATAATTTTTCTGCAAAATGATTCTCAATTTGACCCAGTAAACCAACAACTAAAAGTCATTTTTATTGGTCCCAGACTTCAAGCCCGGCGAAAAATTTATGTATTTGAAGTCCCGAAAAAAAAATGAAAAATGACTCAGTGGCGGCCCCTAGAAAGTCAAAATACATTGGGCCTATGGAAAGTGAAAGTAACTTTTTCCAACGTAGAAAAATGAAACTTAGTACATCAATAGGACACCTCAGGGCAAACAGAAAAGTCTATGACAGCCACACCCTAAACTAAACAGGAAGTCCGCCATGTGGGGTGAAACGCATGGCCACTAAAATCGCACCCCTTTGCGCAAGAAGATGCAAATCATTGTGTTTTAATTTAAATGGCCCCAAATTTGGTGAGTATCATCTAGACACGTGTCAAATTTGTGACTTTGTTGTTGATATCTTATCGGGTATGGGTGTAGCAAGCCTGTAACGAGGTGGCCATTTTTGTGAAAATAAAACGTCTCTTAACTCTCAAACGCCTTCTCGGATCGAGTTGGAACCAAAAGGCGTTTGTGCACATTCATGACCTGAACACAAAGATATGTAAATAAAAGGGTTATCTTTAGAAATGGCTCTCCAGCGCCCCTACAAACTTATAATGGGACCCAAGAATTTAGTTTGTCATAGACACATAAAATTTGGTACACACATCTCTTATGTCATGACGAGCATAAAGCCAATGACAACCACCCCTATCTATAAATGTGTTGCCATAGCAACGTCCCAAAAATGTGAAAAAAGTCAATGGGAAGTGAAATTTTTAGTTTGTTGTAGGCAAATGAAACTTGGTACACATATCCACCATGGGCTTATGAACAAAAAGCCAATGGGGACCACACCCTGTCACACACGGGAAGGCGGCCATTTTGAATTGAAAATTTGGTCCGACTTAGAATACACCTCTTTTTTAAAAAACAACAAAAAATAGCTGCTTCATTCCACAGACACCAAACTTGGGCAAAATGAGCTAAACACATGTATGTAAATGAGACAAGTGTTTTTCTAGACTTTTTGCTCGAGTTATATTTTTTTATTATAATTCGTATATATTTTTCATTATAATTTTTGCAAAATGATTCTCAATTTGACCCAGTAAACCAACAACTAAAAGTCATTTTTATTGGTCCCAGACTTCAAGCCCGGCGAAAAATTTATGTATTTGAAGTCCCCGAAAAAAATGAAAATGACTCAGTGGCGACTAGAAAAGTCAAAATACATTGGGCCTATGGAAAGTGAAAGTAACTTTTTCCAACGTAGAAAAATGAAACTTAGTACATCAATAGGACACCT
Organism: Perccottus glenii; assembly: GCA_024416835.2. Taxonomy (NCBI): domain Eukaryota; kingdom Metazoa; phylum Chordata; class Actinopteri; order Gobiiformes; family Odontobutidae; genus Perccottus; species Perccottus glenii. The sequence goes on along the minus strand of CM044548.2, from coordinate 20,665,260 downwards.
CAGGGCAAACAGAAAAGTCTATGACAGCCACACCTAAACTAAACAGGAAGTCCGCCATGTAGGGTGAAACGCATGGCCACTAAAATCGCACCCCTTAGCAAAAAGATGCAAATCCTTGTGTTTTAATTTAAATGGCCCCAAATTTGGTGAGTATCATCTAGACACGTGTGCCAACCAAATTTGTGACTTTATTGTTGATATCTTATCGGGTATGGGTGTGGCAAGCCTGTAACGAGGTGGCCATTTTTGTGAAAATAAAATGTCTCTTAACTCTCTAACGCCTTCTCGGATCAAGTCGGACCCAAAAGGCGTTTGTGCACATTCATGACCTGAACACAAAGATATGTAAATAAAGGGGTTATCTTTAGAAATGGCTCTCCAGCGCCCCCTACAAACTTATAATGGGACCCAAGAATTTAGTTTGTCATAGAGACATGGAATTTGGTACACACATCTCCTATGTCATGAGGAGCATAAAAGCCAATGACAACCACCCCCTATCTATAAATGTGTTGCCATAGCAACGTCCCAAATATGTGGAAAAAGTCAAAAGGAAGTGAAAATTTTAGTTTGTCGTAGGCAAATGAAACTTGGTACACACATCCAGTATGGGCTTATGAACAAAAAGCCAAAGGGGACCACACCGTATCACACACGGGAAGGCGGCCATTTTTAATTGAAGATGTGAACCGACTTAGAATACAACCTCTCTTTTAAAAAACAACAGAAAATAGCTGCTTCATTCCACAGACACCAAACTTGGGCAAAATGAGCTAAACACGTGTGTAAAATAGACAGGCGTTTTTCTTGTCGTTTTGCTCGAGGTATATTTTATTTTATTATAATTTGGTATATATTTTTTATTATAATTTTTCTGAAAAATGATTTTCAATTTGACCCAGTAAACGTGCAACTAAAAGTCATTTTTATTGGTCCCAGACTTCAAGCCCGGCAAAAATGTATGTATTTGAAGTCCCTGAAAAAAAAAATAGGAAAAATGACTCAGTGGCGACCCTAGAAAAGTCAAAATAATTGGTTCTATGGAAAATGAAAGTAAATTTTTCCAATGTAGAAATACAAAACTTGGTACATCCATAGGACACCTTAGGGCAAACAGAAAAGTTTATTACAGCCATACCGTAAACTCAACAGAAAATCTATGTTGGGTGGAATACATGACCACCTAAATCGTACACTTTGTGCTAAAGGGTTTTCATCTAAACAGCTCCAAATTTGCTTTAAAGCACGACATGCAATCCTCCGAATATATGTGTCCCCGCGGTCTCAAGGGAGGCGAGGGCCTTTATCGCCGCTTGCGGCTTTAATTATTATAGTTTTTATTCCAAAAGTACTAAATGTATTAAAAATTGTAATATGCAACATTTTAATTAGATTCTGCTGAAATGAACGAAATGAACGAAATGACTTGAAAAAAGATTCGTTCATTTTGCTGAACGAGACTTAAAGAACTGAGTCAGTAAAATGAACTGAACTTCCCATCACTAAATGGAACAATAGGGTGGAGGGTGTGTTCCAGGGATCACACTTCTCAGCCTATGCCAGGGTACTGGTGAGAAGATTTTGGCCAATAGTCTAACCTCGGATTCAGGAAGAAGAGTGCGTTTTTTGTCCCGGTCATGTAACACTGGACCAGCTCTATACCCTCTCCAGGTGCTGGAGGGTTTATGGGAGTTTTCCCAACCAATCCACATGTGTTTAGTGGATCTGGAGAAGGCATTGGACTGTGTCACTCACAGCATCCTGTGAGGGTGCTCTGGGAGTATGGGGTCCATGGCCCTTTGCTAATGGCTGTCCGGTCCCTGTACGACCGGAGTATGAGCGTGGAAGTAAGTCAGACCTGTTCCTGGTGCATATTGGACTCCGGCAGGGCTGCCCTTTGTCACCAATGTCTGGTTTGGGGACCACAGGATTTTGTCTCTGCTTTTTGCAGATGATGCTTTCATGTTGGCCTCATCAGACCAGGACCTTTAGCATGCACTGGGATGTTTTGCAGCCATGTTTGAAGCAGCTGGGATAAGAAATCAGCACCTCCAAGTCCGAGGCCATGGTTCTCAGTCGGAAAAGGGTGGTTTGTCCCCTTCAGGTTGGTGAAGAGCTCCCGTCTCAAGTGGAGGAGTTCAAGTATCTCGAGGTCTGGTTCAGGAGTGAGGGAAGGATGGAACGGAGGATTGACAGGTGGATTGGTGCAGCTTCTGCAGTGATCCAGTCGATGTACCAGTCAGTTGTGGTGAAGCTCTCAATTTACTGGAGGATTTACGCTCCTACTCTCACCTAGGGTCATGAGCTGTGGGTCATGACCGAAAGGACAAGATTCCGGATACAGGCGACCAAAATGAGCTGCTCCTCTCCATCGAGGAGTCAGCTGAGGTTTCTCAGGATGCTCCTGGACACCTTCCCGGAGAGGTGTTCCAGGCATGTCCTGCCGGGAGAAGGCCCAGGGGAAGACCTAGGACACGCTGGAGGGACTATGTTTCTCGGCTGGCTTGGGAACGCCTCGGTAGTCCCACAGAAGAGCTGGAGGAAGTGTCTAGGGAGAGGTAAGTCTGGCATTTCGGCTTTGACTGCTTCCACCACGACCGGCCATGGATAAGTGGAAAAAATGGATGGATGGATGGATGGATGTTTTTGTTACTGCTGAAATGCTTCATTATATTTAGGTTGCATGGGTTTTTGAGAGGTCCCTACCTCTGAAGCAGGGGTCACCAGCCTGTATTTTTCAGACTTGGCCGCTATTGTTGTTTTATGTTTTATTGTTTTGACTTTGCACCGGTGCACCTCCTAGCCAGGCCCCCCTTAAAATAGATTTTACCTCAAGGTACTTCCTGATAAAATAGAGGTAAAATAAATATAGTATGTCACACATTACATACATAGTAATTTGAGTAGTTTTTTTTATTTAAGTAATGGATTTTGATTAACTTGGGATTGTGCTGTTTTTTATTTTCATATCATCATTTAAAACTTGAATAAAAGCTTTAAATGTGGCATTAGCCTAAATAAAATGCCTTGAAGGAGAACAATGTATCTTTTTTACACTGCTTTTCAGTGATTAGAACTCATCTTTCACCAAAACTGAAGCCAGAGATCTGGAGGGAATTGGTTTTTTTTATGTACAGAAGACCTTTTGTAAAATTTAAGAACAACATTTTTGTGATGTAATCAAACGTGTGGGACCACATCTTGGAACAATTAAGAATGCTTTGAGTTCACACTGGTACTAGTACCAGCCATGTGTGACCTGGTTTTTCTTTGTACATGTGTACAAGATTGTGTATTTTCAAGAAGCAATCCTGTCAGAGCTTGCGTTATTCCATTTTGCTCCATTTTAGCGGCCTTTGTAAGGTGTGCATTATGTTCAGAAGGACAGTCCAGTGCTGTCTCTCCCTGCAACTACTACACAGAAAATAATAACTTTGAAATAGGAAGAACACTGTGTATTCAACTGATTTTTGTACAAAAAAGTGTATTCATCGAGTCATTCTTCAACATGGGCATAAAAGTCAGGTTTTACCTAATGCATTTTTAAACCTCATAGTTTTACAACCATTGTTATTGTAATGAAAACTGGTATTACGTATTCAAAAGATGTATAAATAGCAAGGGAAGGGGTAAGAGCTGTGATATACCAGACTCATCAAATATTACTGTCAGTGGCTATGGATCAGATTAGGATGTTTGTTTAGATTAAGCACATCTAGTTTCTTTGTAATACAGTGAAGCTGTACCAGGAGAGTATGGCACAGAGTATAAATATGAGGCATATCTCATCTGTTTCAATAAAGTACAAAGCTCCCAGGTTCATACCTCCCAATACCTTCCAGAGGGGCAGCAAATAGATAAAAATGACACATCATTTAAGTTCCCTTTGGATAAATGCTTGGTTATGTGTTCTATATTGTTGGCTGGTAAAAAAAGATTTCTTGATATGGAAAACAATTTATAGTTCGCCTCTAGTGACTACAGCTGGGTAACTTTCTCACTATTACCAATTTATTTTGATCAGGTTACCGCTCCTCTCTATGTTTGCAGGACAGGGCAAAAAATAGCATGACACAGTTTTTCTGTTGCTGTCTGCTGAGCTCTGCCTGTAGCATTTCTGTCACGTCTGATAACATGATTTAGATGATGTCGGCCCCAGAAAAAGTGGGAGTTTATTATGGCTGCCACATACAGTATGGACACAGTACTGTTTCATCTCAAACGGCTGTATTTTCTGTTGACTTTACATCAAACATTGTAAAAGCATGAGCTGTATTTGTAGGATTCAATAAATAAATATGAGTTACTATAACTTAACTGTGCATGCAACAAAATTTTCAATCGTGGCTAAAAACCTACTTGGCAAATTAAACTCTATGGGGTATACTCAGAGTTCAATATGATATATAACTATAAATGTAGTATGTTAAAATGTATTGATTTAGAGACTTCAATAACTTTCCATTTTATTAGTCAAAGTGAAATCTTATTTGAAAACTCAATGCATTAAACATTTGAACATGTGTGTTTATAAATGAGTATTTGCATTTCTGTCATAGGCCTTTATTCATATGGTGCAAGACATGCAATTTAAAAGTTTTACTGCACAGTGAAGGTAAGGTTTTTGATGCAGACTCTACTATAGCTAAGTATATGTCTAGTAAACATACTTGTTACCAGTAAGTGCAACAATCATAATATTTTAGGGCAAGTCTTTACTGTAGTATATTGGACTCTAATTTTGTTCATGTTTATCTAGGGCATTTTGGGGTATGTTTCCTGGCACTTGTTGTGCTGCTAATTCATCAAATAGCCCATTGGGTCATATCGGGGAAAGGGACAAACAACTATTTATAGTGATCCGAGTTTGAAAAGACCTGTTGAAACACATATGAAGACACATACAGACAAAACACTGTGTCCTTGGAAGTAGGGCAGTCACTAAAACAGTTCATATCCCAATGGCTCAAAGAATGCCTCAGTGTACAGCAACTTTTCGACATAGATTTACATTAACACAGACTACAGGTGTTGTTGTAAAGAATACAATCTGTTTGTTCTTGCTTGGTGAATGAGGGCAGGGAGGAAGTGAATGTTTTAATTCAAGATAACAAATAAAATCATTAATAAATACCACCAGGACCATTTTCCTCGTCATAGTATTGCAATGCATTTATACACATTGCTGTAGTTTTGGAGTTCATTGTACTATAAGTAAATGATATTGCTCTGTTACACCAGCTGCTCTATTCCACCAGCTTCTTGACATCTCCTGTGGGCTGGAACATGCTGAAATATTGATAATGACTAATGGCTCAGTCATTTTCTTGTGTGCTTGATAGGTGTAGCAACATGGCTGACACGTTCTAGTCAGTATATGTGGTGAATCATTAATATTGACCATGGATACCTGACTGGATTATTCCTTCACCCAAGTGCCACTAATATGTCTGGCAAAGACATTTAGATTTAGATAGTCTTCATATGCTAAATCTTTTTAAAACCAAGATGCTTCAAGTGCACGTTTTTGAAAAGTAGACTGATGTTTTCACTAATAGAAAGATATTTTAATCTTTTATGTTTCCTTTGCAAAATAATTGGTTCTCATGTCATCTCTAAAGATTATTGCAGTCAGTGTGTATATTATTATTTGAATATTATGCTATGTTTGTATTTTCATCATCTTTACCCAGGCATTTACAGCATTCAGTACTTTCAATTAATCATATATTATATTATACATTATTATAACTCTCGTGAGTTTTTCCCCTGACAGTCTCCCCTCAGTCATTTATAAACTGTGGCTTATCATTAACATTCTGTCCATAACTCCTCTTTAGTCCCCTTCAGAGATTAACAGCTATGTTAGCAATAGCCAGAGGACATTAATTTGTAAAATCAACAAATTAATCAGCTCAGGGGGGGACACGCAGGTGGGGAATGGGAACCGCTGTCTATCTGCAAGCCCTTCACTGTACATTTGGCTGGATCAGAAAGTCCCCATGGCAACGCTCTAGAGAGGGCCATAATGCAGCAGATGGCTAACCCCTCACTCGCTGTTGCCAGACAGACAGCGCTACAGGTGGGGCAAGATGTCCATGCTGGATCAAGGCCTAGTCCCAGGTGTTGCCGTCCCTCTCTCCACCCTGAGCCCCACTTTTCAGCCTCCCACTGGGTCCTCTTCCAAATCCATTCTGTTTCACTGTTCATCTTCAGCTCTCACTTCAGCATCCTTTCAATGGTTTCCCCTTTGCTTACACTCAAGCCAAAGATCACTTGGCTAAATTTACAGGCCAGTTGAAAGGAAGTCAACTGCGGCCAAGGAGAAAGCTGACATATCTGTTAGCCTGCGGGGCCTGTCCAGGTGGCTGCTCCAGTAGGTAACAGCCAGGTGTTGACAGGAGGCAGTGCAAATAAAGGAGTTCATGTGTGTGTGGTGCTTTTTCTGAGCTACTTTGCCAATAGCAGCAATGAAAGAAAAAACTACTGAACAAGTAAAAATTTACTTATGTGTCCAGGACATTATGGTTTTATTAAGGTTGTTGCAAAATACCTTGTCGTGGTTGGGACATAGTTGACAGCAACTGAACAATTTGTAATATTGTGTAAAAAAATTTGTGTCTAAGGATTTCTAAAACTGCTGACATTCACTGAAGTACTGTTCAGAAGAACACATAAACATTTCAAATCTCTCTCTTGCTTAAAAAAAGGAAATAAAATGTACGTATAGGCATGATCACCTCACATGATCTGAAATGACACCCCCAAGCCCAAATTGAATCATAGTCAAACCTTTTTTATAGCAACAATGAACAACTAATAGTCTCCAACAGTCTACATTTTGGAATAATTTGGGGGCCGCCTCTCTTTTATGCTGCCTGAACATCTGTGAAGCTCTCATATTTCATTGTAAGCCACATTGTGGGCTTTTAGAAATTTAGAAATGGTTCCCAGGATTCATCTTCTGTCGACCTTGAATGTTTGTACAAAATGCTATAGCAACACATCAATATGTTAGTGGCTGATAGTCACTGGGGATAAAAAAAATAAAAAAAATAAATATGGGAAGAAAGGGCTGTTACCTTGAAAGGTTTTTGGCATATGGTAAAATTTACCTGTGAAACAAACCTGGGAAATAAAACAAAAACCAAGAATAAAACAGCCCAAGCTCATCTGACACACAGACATGTTTGGTAGGTCCAACAATGGTTTCACAATTGTCTATGTTCAAGTGTATTGGGGAGTGTAAGGTCACCACAAAAGCAAAGTAAATGAACTTCAATTGAAATGGCCTGTCAAAACCTTTTGGGTGATATTGTGTTGAAAACACAGGACCACAAAATATCATGGGACCATTTTCATGCTCGTGCAAATCACTGTGGCGACCTTGCAATGGGGATATAGCAATCTTATTGGGCACAAGATTTTTTCTGAGCCTGTTTCCACTTTCTAGTGGCAGCACAAAATGGGTAGCCTATGATTGATGTCAACACAGTCCTTCTAATATATTTATATACTCTATCCAGTTTAATTATTTTACCAATAACAAGGTTTTATGAATTTTAATAATAGACAGAATAACAAATCATAAATATAGTCAGTAATGCTAAATGGTAAATGGTGTGCATTTATATATTGCTTTTTGTACCCTTCTCGGGTACCCAAAGCATTTTACATGATGCTTCCATTCACCCAATACACACCTGGGGCAGACAGAGAGGGGGTTAAGAGAAGTGAAGTGAAGTAACAATGATTCACCGAAAGTCACATAAAGAAAGAGATGTTGAGGCACTCTGATCTGTTTTATTCTTAAATGCCAACTCATTTCGACTCATTTGTAATTGCTGTTGTCCTTGAAGAGCACCTGTTTTCTTACTTTGTTTCTTCAACTTGATCCAGCGAGCAGTACCAGTATTCTTTCTTTCTTTCTTTCTCTTTCTTTCTTTCTTTCTTTCTTTCTTTCTTTCTTTCTTTCTTTCTTTCTTTCTTTCTTTCTTTCTTTCTTTCTTTCTTTCTTTCTTTCTTTCTTTCTTTCTTTCTTTCTTTCATTTACTTATGTATTGTTTGTTTGTTTATTTACACTCAATTAAAAATACAATACAATGACAAACTGATTTTTTAAAATATATTTTCTAAATATATTTCATTAAATTGTTGCATCCATGGACAGTATTCCCACTGATTAAAATAATTTACATTTTACATTTTTTTTTTAGAGTCTAGATTTGCTTGTGTTTGGGAGAGTATACTGGCACAGAATATAAGTGTCTTGCCCAAGGACACAGAAACATAATTAAGTGTGCTGTTAAAAAATATTTAACAATTTTTTTTGTTTGTTACTTCTTGCAAACTGATTAAATGCAATATAAAATACAAATTCAAACATCCACAGCCAACTCTGGTCTTTCTGTGAGGAGTCTGCATGTCCTCCACGTGTTACTGTGGGTTCTCGCCGGGTACTCCGGCTTCCTTCCACCGTCCAAAGACATGCATGTATAGGTTAATTGGCAACTCTCCTAGTGAATGAATGTGAGAGTGAGTGGTTGTCTGTCAGTGTCTGTCTCTAAGTGTCAGCCCTGCGACTAACTGGCCACTGTCCACGGTGTACCCCGCTTAAAGTTGCTGCTATAGGCTCCAGTCACCCGCAACCCCTAACAGGACCAAGCAGAATAAATAAAATACAAAAGGTTTTAAAAAATATTACAACTTTCAAAATCCCAGGAGGCCTAAGACTAAGGCACTAAGACTATGAATGGCTTATGTACACTTGTCCTAATAAGTCTAAAAGCATCACCGTGGTTGGTCTTTGATGGAGTACAGTTTTAAAAACCAAGGCATGGTTTATGTTGAACTATAAATAGTGATGTAGTGTGTGCAGGAGAGGTTTCTGTGCACTCTGTCCATCTTTTACAATCAGATTACAGATTAGTAACAATAAATATATTTGCTTGACCCTTCTATAGGTTTTTTTTTTTTTTTGCTGTTCTTTGTATTTGCTTTGTTTTGTCTTTTTCTAGCCAATAAAATGATTCTGTAGCTGCAACAATTTGGACGCTGGCTTTTACACCCATAATATTTAATACAGTAAAAGACTGTGTTACAAAGCACTGCAACACCAATTCACATAGTGTGGTTAAGATTTACCAAGAGAAACACTGTGCAATATATGGTTATGCTAACATTACTGTTACCCTTTGTGTTTATAGTTCAATTGTAAAGTTATTGTGTAGGCCCTGTGTTAATATTGTTATTACTGTGAAATTGCTCCCAAGCCTGCTGTGTGTTTTATTAATGAAAAGTCAACATGTTCCTAATGCACATATAGTCAGACAAGTGCGATACAAAGTCTTTGAGATTTCCACTTTTGTGGAAGAGACAGGAAGTATTTGCCACTTACAATGAGATGACAAATGAAATACATTTTGATATAATAACAAATAAAGAATTTTTGCACAATATCTGAAGTATTAGTAAAATATGGATACCTTTTGGATAATATTTAACTGTGTGCAAGACATGAAGTGTAGTCATTACATTAGTACATAAGCTCACAACCCTGCTCTCACATTATGGTCTCAATCGAAGCAGCAGTATATTCCCCTCACATTCATTAGCTACAGAGGTCTCCGCTGGGAAATGGGACAGGGACAAGTGGTCGTTTGCCCTGTGGAATATTCATTGAACTGAAGTCAATGTACAGTATTTGTCCTTGGACAAGTAATCTTGTGCCTTTCACTTGGACATACATTTAATAGCACATGCTCCCATTTTTCCTCTTTAACACACACAGGTACATGCAGTAGATAACATAGGAATATTAAAGCAGAACACACTAAGTTCACTATGTTGGAATATAAATTAGACTTTGTACAAACGCCAGCATATACAAGATGTAGTGAATAAAAAGAAAGGAGGTAAAATGTATCATGTTTACATCACAAATACACATATTATTTGTCCTTGTTCTGGGTTTTTGAGGTTATAGCAATATAAAATAACATTTATAGTTATGATCAGGCAGGAACTTTAAGTGAATAAGGTCACTGAAAGAGGGCAATGTAATAAGGTATATGTATAATGTATAAATATTTTAATAAAAGCACATCCTACAATACATAAAACACACATTAGGATTCAAGTCTAAACCTTCTGTTGGATTTCCAAATGGGAAAGTCACCTCAAGTTTCCTCCTGTCTATCAAGGCAAAAGCTCATAAACATTAGGTCTGGAAAAACAAGGAACAGTGTGATATTGTATGTATTTAAAAAATGTTAATTATGTGCATCATAGCAACAAAACTTCTCTTAGACTGAGTTGAAAAATACCACAATATTTTGTCTTGTGCAGAGTTTTTAAACACATTGTGATTTCCAGATGTGTTTCTTGCAGCTCCTCACTTCCATTTGAGCAGATTGGATGCAATGGTTCTGCAGAGCAAACAGCAGATAGTATATGACATTTATTCAGGGGCATTGCGGTGTGAAGGTTATCGGAGGAATTTTTTAGGCTTGTGCCATATCTGATGACTTTCTTTCCAGTAAGCCTTACATTTGAGTTGAAAGGCATGTTCCTTCTTGTAGTTAGATATCACATTCTCCCCGGTTCAGAGGACTGGCACGTGGCTTTAGGGCTCTAGACAATGTATGTTTAGTTAAGGGACAATGGGCAATTTTAAAGTTTGGATTGGTTAGCTGTGTGTTAAAATGTGTCGTCAAAAATCAGGCGAGCAACATATACTGAACACAAATTTAGAGCAACAACTTTTGTTTTTGCCCCCATTTTTCAGATCTGTCCAGATCTGTGTTAGTGAGCACTTGTCCTTTGCTGAGATAATCTATCCACCTCATATGTGTGGCATATCAAGATTCTGATTAGAGAGCATTATTATTGCACAGGTGTGCCTTAGGCTGGCCACAACAAAAAGCCTCTCTAAAATAGAGCATTGTTATCACACAGAACAATGCCACTGATGTTGAGAGTTTTGAGGGAGCGTCATTATTCTTGGTAAAAATCTAAAAATTTTGAGCACTTCCTGAATTTACGTGTCACATGTATTCATACCTCCCACAGAGCAGCCCCATGAAGTTCAACCAATAAGGACTGTGTTGTCCTAATGTTAAGGACATTCTGCCTTCACAGCTAAAGGAGCAGGATTCTCTTACGTCTGACTTAAAACTAGAGACCAGTGGCAATAGGTAACAACTCAAAATATGCTAGAAATAAACACATTTTTTACCAGAGTTTAACTGTAGCAAAAAGTGTATACACTTGTGTAAGTGTATAGTAGTGTATACATTCCTAGCGAATGTATACACTACCAAAAGTTTGAAGGGCGCACTTATTAAACACAATGGAACCCTTTCCTTTAGAAAATGCTAAATGAAGTACAATGTCCTCCTTGGCCAAATGAGCTGGTGCACTCTACAGCTCAGGGTGGATCACGCAGCCTTGCCTAGGTTTTATGTAGTTTTCAATAGGATTCCATTTAATTACTACAGATTTAGTTTTCTGTATAAATCACACACCTAATATGCATCAGCAACATTATAATTTTGTATTTAACTAGGAATACATTTTTAAAGATCAAACATCAGCTAAATGTATTTATTCAAATATTATTGTTTGTACAATACAACATGATTATCCTTTTTAGTTAATATCATATTACATTCAATAGTGATAGTGTACCAGTTCAGGGTGTTGGAGAATATTTGAGTTGCCCTCATTAGACAGGAGAAGTTTATACTGTATAAGGTATGTATATATATATATGCACATATTCTTATATATATATATATATATTCTTATTTTTTTTCTGTGTATGCGCGCGTGTGTGTGTGTGTGTGTGCGTGTGTGTGTGTGTGTGTGTGTGTGTGTGTGTGTGTGTGCGTGTGTGCGTGCGTGCGTGTGTGGGCTCGTGTGTGTGTGCACGCGTGTGTGTGTGTGTGCGCGCGCCTGTGCGCTCGCATGTGTGTGCGTGCGCGTGCGTGTGTGTACATGTACAATTGCCTGGTATTGTAGATGTTTTTGGTGGTAACAAGAAGGTCCTGGGTTCGATTCCCATCCAGGGCAGGACTTTTCAGTGTGGATTTTGTGATTGTACTATTTATTCAGTTGGTTCTATTGAGCTTGACTCAGTTTTGTCATTTTGTTTCTGATGTGTTAGTTTTTATGACAGAATATAAAAAACAGTCTTAGCTTTTGGCTGGAAAGTCAGAGGTTTTGTTAATTTAGTTTCAATTTTAGAAATTGTGTTAGATGTGTGGAGAAATGAGTTTTAAGTTTTAGGAAATACTATGTCTTGGGAAAAACTGTAAGACAGAAACTAGACTGTGATAGATACAGAACAATACAGTATCATGGCATTTAGATAGCTTTAGGTCGCAAAGTTCAAGGGGGCCGAACACTTTGGCTGAACTTTGGCTGTTGTTTGGCTGTTGTTTGTTTGACCTTGCAAATCTACATGTTTTATTATTACTTGTTCTGCTTTTTATTTTGTATTTGTATTACAATTTTTTGTAATTTTTTATATATCTTCAAGTGTCAGAACATCTCAGAAAACCTAGAAAATGAAGCACTGAGAAAAGACTTTCAAAAGTTAAATTTGCATCTTTTTTTGCTTCTTGTCTAAATGTGAGACACTATCATCATATTTATGAATCTGTCCATCAGCGTTTGCACACTGGCAAGAGAAATCTATAGTATTCTTTTTATTTCTACTAAAACTAGGTATGTAAACATGTTCATTATGATGATTAGTATGTGATAAATATGACTTTATATATAATATGAACTGAAAAATACAATTCTGGCCTCCAATCTCCGATTGGCCACAGGGCCTTACAGTCACAAAAAATGTATTTTCTGACCAAACATTGAGGAAAGTATGGCCAAGTGGCACGCTTCTGAATCCATGTCACTACAGGCTGCTTCCACTGCCTCCAGACTGGCTCATTCATACGGCTGACGATCACATACTTTCCAGCGCCAAGCAAAGAAAAACTCCTCAATCAAAAAGGGGGATTAAAGTGGAAGGAAAAGAACCAAAAAACTGGGATGATTTTGAAAACAGTTTTGGTCGAGACCGGCTCCGGTGAAAGCTGTATTTATAGATATGTTATGATCAGGCTCTGATTTCTGTGCCTCCATTTGGTCCATGTGTCTTCACATGTTTGTTCAGAGTTTAGGAAATTGGAAATAAAAAACTATTTTTTTATTCTTCCAAATTTGCTGGTTAGAACTAGTGATGGGAATTTTGGCTCTTTAGTGAGTCGGATGATTTGGCTAAGCTCACCAAGAAGTTATTTTGGCTCCCAAACAGCTCTTTGTTTGACCAATTATACCTTTTATAATTCAGCCAAATTCAGTGCTGTTTTGACTTAATTATTTGTAATAAATTCTTGATATGAAACCTTAACATTGCAAATACTGCATTTGTATTTTCACAGTTATTAAAATATGCTGCTTCTTTTTCTACTGTCACTCACTTTCATATTGGCGCACTCCTCTCTCCTTCTCCTCCCTCCGTCCTGTTCAGTGCACCTGTGTATGAGCACCCCCCCCCCTCTGCTTAACAGTATGATTCTTGTCCATCCTCACATGTTTGATTACAGAGCATGCACGTGACATTTAGTTGACGCATTCTGTCTTGTATTACTTTACAAAAATAAATTAATCAAATAAAATGGCTCGAGGACGGGACTCCCATTGTTCATCACTTGTTCATCAATAGTTTGGATAGTTTCCTTTCAAAAACACATAAAGTCCATTAACTGGCTAAAGTTATGCAGGGTGGCTTTAAATAAAAAGGTTTTTGATTTGCTATAGACCTCTGAAAAACAATTTTCACTACAACTTTGTTGGTCTTAAGATAAACAAGTAATTTTATTCTTTATTGTTATAAACAGGCCCTGCATTTAAGTTTTGTTAAAGGTGTTTGATGAGCACAGCTGCACATCAGCTTTGCACAAAGGCCTTCATTAGTTATAAATGTGTCACAGTGGTAGATCTAGGTTTCCCCCCACTCTCTCATCCACAGCCTTTATCTCTGCTTTCTGCTCCACTGCCTTCAACTTTTTAAAACCAACAGAATAAATGTGTTCCTAGTATTCAACTTTTCTTTATGTTCTTAGTTATCTGTGTTTATGAATGCACAGAAAATATATCAACTGTTTATTGCCTTGGATATTGCAGAAAGTGCAGTTGTCATGGCCTAAGCTTTTTTGAGGAAAAGAGTGCTGTAAGGGGTTTGTATTTACTGTAAACAATGACCAGTCAAATTGTGATGACTTTATGACTATTTCAGAAAGTCATGACAGAGGATCTCCAAAGCTGAAGCTTGAGTGGGCAGTTGCCAGTCTGCACAGGTCAGTAAACATTTTATGATGATTAGTATGTGATAAATATGACTGTAATCACAATCCACTAAAGTTGTTGAAAAGAAAAGTGGTGAATAACTTCTATTTAAAGCAGAGAGAATCAGTTCTGGTGAATAGACTCACTTTCTAGATGTGTCACAAAAAAGGAGTATTTGCATCAGATTTGGACTCCTCACGGTTTTGGTGAGAGTTGCTCTTGCATTGATGCATTGATATAATCACTGTATATTTTTTACTATTGACTGTAAAAGCATGTGGACTGGTGGGAGAGCACATGTTAGAACGTGAGGAAATACCCTCAGTCACATTGCCTGGTATTAACCCATTTTGATTGTGCTCGATTGAAGTGTATTCATTTTAAGAGTGAGTCCAAAAGTTCACAGTGTGAAAGAGTTTGTACATGGTGCAAAGAGGTTGAACTTGGTCCTAGATTTTTGATGAAGTGTCAGTCAGTCAAAGCAGAGAAAGTGAAGGTGCAGAGCAGGCATCCACGGCAATGGTAATCACATTGAAGCATGCTAATTGTACTTTGTAACAGAGGGGGGCTGATTTGATGCTAAATAGCATGTGCTTTATTACTTATTATTATTATTATCATTATGTAAGAAATTTTAATTAAACAAAATACATAAACTAAAAAAAATAAATGAATTGTACGAGAGAGAGAGTGTGAAATCTTACACTGGCAGATTCAACCTAAAATGCCACAGAAAGCTGCCTGTGGTCTGAGCCTTTAGAGAGGTGTTTCCTCTTCATGGTCAGCTTTAATCCAATTTTACTTACTTTTATAGGTTAGGGGATAAAATTATGTAAAAGTTTAGCGCGGTGTTTTATATGCAAAGCCATCGACCTATAATAACAGGGATTATCTTGTGATTAGCAAAAAGCCCAAATCCTGAATTAAACTTTAGTAGGTACTGTCAGTTTTATGAGCATTAGTTTAACTTTTAAACAGTGTTGAACTCTTACCAACATCATCAAGCAGTGCTTCTGTGCCACTCACTATTAGCAGGGGAGCGACAATCCTCCCAACGCAATGCCATGCTCATTAACCCATGATAATACTATAAAACTACAAGTCCCAACATAGAAATGAACTCACTCATTATATGTTAGTCATTAGTAGTGGTTAGACCAGAAGGGCCATGGTGTCAAATATAACTCATATGCAATGCTACAGGAGAATTTTTTGTGATATATACATAAAAAGGAAATTTAAATATTAAATCTAGAGGGCTCATGAATGTTTGCGGAAATACCAGATATCATCTCTTCCTACAGAACACAATGTTCTTTTTGTCTGCTTTAAAAAGTAAGTGTTAAAGTAGTAAAGTATTTCCTGGAAAAAAAATAAAGTCCCATTGCACCTCATTCTCAGTATCTGATAGAGTGATTAGTCATTGCTCCCTGAATCTGAGTGTGTTGAAACTGTTGTCAAAATGATTTCCTCTCAAAAACAAACAACACAGTGATTATTTTGACCATATTATCATTTAATCCATAATTTCCAACTCCAAGCTGTATAAACTTGAATCCTTATTGGATTTGATGCATAACAGGTGATGTGTATTTGTGTAAAGAGGGAGGGTGTGGCCTAAGGAGATCCACACCCTATATCAAGGTGTGCATAATTATTAGGCAGATTCTTCTCCTCAGAAAAAATGGGCCAAAAAAGAGATTTAATTGACTCTGAAAAGTCAAAAAATTTAAAAAGTCTTTTACAAGCATGCAGCACTCTTGAAAAATCTAAAATATTAGGGCGTGATCACAGAACCATCAAACGTTTTGTAGCAAATAGTCAACAGGAAATAGTCAACTTTTCTTGAAGAAACGCGTCAAGAAAAGAAGATGCAAATTAACAGCCAAAGATTTGCAAAGAATCAAACGTGAAGCTACCAGGAACCCATTATCCTTCCAATGCTGCCATATTCCACAACTGCAACCTACCTGTGTGTCAAGAAGTACAAGGTGTTCAGTTCTCAGCCCAACCACCTCTGAACAAGACACATAATTTGAAACTTCAAGAATGGGCCAAGAAATATCTGAAGAAAGATTTTTCAAAGGTTTTGTGGACTGATGAGATGAGAGTGACTCTTGACAGACCAAATGGGCCCGTGGTTGGATCAATAACGGACACAGAGCTCCACTTCGACTCAGACACCAGTAAGGTGAAGGTAGGGTACTGGTATGGGCAGGTATTATTAAAGATGAGCTAGTTGGACCTTTTTGGTTGAAAATGAACTCAAAATCAACTCTCAGACCTACTGACAATTTTTAGAAGACATTTTCTTCAAGCAGTGGTACAGGAAAAAGTCTGCATCTTTCAAGAACACTTTGATTTTTATGGAAGACAACGCTCCATCACATGCATCAAAGTTCTCCACTGCGTGTCGGGCCAGTAAAGGCCTTAAAGATGAAAAACTAATGATAGTCTTCACCTGACTTATACCCTATTGAGAACTTTTGGGCCCTTCTTAAGCAAGAAATTTACAGTGAAGGTAAACAGTACACCTGTCTGAACAGTGTCTGGGAGGCTGTGGTTGCGGCTGCACAAAAACTTGATTCTGATCAGATCAGAAGGGTGGCTATATTGGTCACTGAGTTTTTTTTTTAGTTTTTTTTTTTATAATGTTTATTTGTAAATTTTGAGTTTGTTTCTTATTCTCACTTTAACAAGTGAAAATGAACAAGTGAGATGGGAAAATTTATGTTTTTCATTTAGTTAGCATAATAATTCTTCACATTTAGTTGCCGAATAATGGTGTACATGTAGATATTCTCTTAAGAAAGCTAAAACTTCACCTTTAGTACTTAAATGTTCAGGTTTGACGGCTTGTTAACATTTTGGATCGATCAAGAGCACTGTAGTTGTACAATAACAAAATTGTGCACAATTGTAGTTTTAGTTACAGAATTTGATCTTAATGCACATATGGAGAACTGTTGATTCACACGTACAAAAGGTCATGAAACATTAACTAAAGCTAGGACAGGATTTGTATTACCTGGGACCCGTGTGAATCTGCCATGTCTGTAAGTAACAATTCCTCCGCAAATTACCCAACGTATATCACCGAACGCAGGGGTTCTGTAAAAATCTAGTCCTGTTTGAATCCCCATGTCTGGGAGTCTGTTTATTTTTACCCTCATCTCTTAAGGATTGTGTGGATTTTCAGACCAAATGCAGAAAGTGACAGACAGGAAAACATACAAAGGAGCTATCAGTTGGACATATGCCTCCTGTGCAGCCAAACGTTTCCTAATGAATGTTACAGCAATTTAAAACATGTAGCATTAGTTTAGCAGTACTAGTAAGTACTGTTTCTCTTTTTAAGTTTCTCTTTCTGTAATTAGTGCTCTGCAGTCCAATTATTGTATTTCTCCAGTTAAAAGCTGAAAAGACACCACAATAGTGTCTCGAACAGGAGACACACCCCAGCTGCACAACGGCAGTAAATTTAACCTTTAGAGATTCAAACTTGAAACAGATAAGGATGCATTAATGTGATGTTTATTAAACCAGCTTTGTATTTGAATAAAACTTTGGCAATGCGTTTAGAGCGGAGGATAATTGTTGCGCCCGGAGCCAAGACACTGGTGGTGATTAAGAGATGAGGGTGAGCGAACGCTTTTACTGATGATGATGATGATGAGGAGTGGTTTCCGGCTGACGTGGCTGGAGGAGGGTAACAGCACAGGCTGAAAACTGAATGAAAAAGTTTAGAGGGTGCTTATAAGAGGCTGCTTGGCTGTGATTGACTGCAGGTGAGGAGGCTGCAATCAGGCAGGTGCGTCGGCCAATGGGGGAGGAGTCTTCCACTCTGAATTTGCGCTGACAGCTTCATCACAGCGTCGATAAACTGTGATTGCTTTTTGAAACTTATGTCTGAGGCAAAAGTTAGCAAACCAAAGGAATAGGATACTGTGTATTTTTGAGTTATTTGTGCGGACTTTGGTGCACACTTTGATGCACACTTTCAGGTGTGGGTGGCTTCAACGCGATACGTTGTTAAATCCAGAGATAAAGTCAATTAAACTGAGTAAATCACAGACATAGCTGATTTCATGCTAACTAAAAACTAACTTTGTGGGATCATTTCTGAATTACAAAGGTCCAGGGGTAATACTAATCCCATGCGAATAGGGCTTTAGACAAAGTTAACGTAGACAGAGTATTCCTTTAAACAGAATTTTATTCTGAGAGCTAATGACGCGAAAACTACTCTTTAGAGATGAAAAGGGAAAGTTGAACTGAACTGTGAAATGAGACAAACATTACACCAGTTGTTGCCATGGTGAGCACAGCTTTGTTTGGCACAAAAAAAGCCTATTAGTCTGTAGCCCATACTGCCGTTCCACACATACATGACATTCCTACATGACTCAGTGTCTGCTTTGCTGCACAGATTTTTTTGCATGAATGGTTTGATTATGTGGTCATTTGTATAGGACTAAATCAATAGTCTAGACCGGCTGTGATACGACCAGTGATGTGCAGTTCTGACAGGTATGGCTTATTTTAGGTTTGAAGATGTAGCAACTGTTTTACCGTTACTAATGTTAGCAAGGCATTGCTCTGATTGGACAAAACTGTGGTCACTCACAGATGATAAAGCCAATCACCAGACAGTTATTCATCTAAAGTTCCTGCCCTTTTGCAGACGTTTTTTATTTAAGCTCTTCATTGTCACAGACACAGACTATCTGGCATATGGTTACAAGCCTGCACTATTTAAATCCATTACCTTGTTTTTGACAAAAAAGCAGTTACAATTACTTTATTGCCACATCATTTCCTCTTTTTATATATTAGCATTGGGTCTATTAAGTCTTTGGCCACAGTTGCACACAATATCATTATGTGATGACTTTACTATTTTGCCAATTATAATAGTGATTTAGCTTAAGAAAAGAAATGTTTAGTATTGCCAGAAAAGTGAGCTGTTTAAACTTAAATGTATGGTATTAGTTGACACTATTTCCAGACATCTTCCTACTTTTCAGCTCAGCTGTGCAGTGTGGGTTGTTTAAGATAAGAAAATAACCCTGGGCAGTATGTCTTTGTCTTGAATGTATGCCAAGAAAGCATTTAATTTTGAATTGCATTGCCTGGACACATTTAATGTACCTTATAACAAAATATATTTTTGAAATTTGGTATATTTTGTTAACTCAAATGAAACCCCTCTGGTGTCTGCTCTACTGCTGGCCATGTTAACTAGCGGCACCTTTTTGCATTTCGTTCGGCGTTTCTCTGATTGGTTAACATTGCTCTTGTAAACCCTGCCCCTGAAATCAAATGCAAGCAACAGGGAACCAGAAAGATTCAGAAAGATTCAAATAAGAACACATTTCATTAATTTTCAGATTTCTAAATTGCCTTTGGGTTGAGGAACAAAGGCCAAATGTTAACCACCATGAAACTCACAAACTACACTTTCAGCTCTGTATGTTTTAGCTCTATCAACATAGACCCTATTAAAGACTACAAGGCTTCTTCCTTTGCTGTATAAAAAAGAAGAAAATATTGCCTAATATTACTATATGTTTCTTTCTGTCTCATTTACCAATTAAACCACATTGTTACAGCAGCAGATTAATTGAATTCTCATATCCTAAGCTGCCTTTTTAAATGCCTAGTGTAGCTTTAATGAGGCACTTTTGACCAAAATCTCCATATTTTGTCCAAAAAAAGTGGTCTGTTTCAGGTAAAGTTTTCTCCCAGAAATTATTCATACTGCAAAGACTTCCAACTTAATAAAAGGCACAAAGCATTAGAAGCAACAAAGTTTAAAAGACTTTGGTGGCACTATGGATTCATCCAATAAAAGCCAAAGACAAGAGTCACACAAAAAGAAATCCTCCCACATGCACCACATTCACATAGTTAAAAATAATGCAGCAGTATGTGTTTCATGCTTTAATTTAAATGTGCCCTTCCCTTACTTTATCTAAGTCAGTTTGGCCCTGTGGAAAAATATGCTGGCCGCCCATGCATTGGACCCTAGAGAGAACAGGAGGTGCATATCGGGACAAAGTTAACTGGGTCTCTCTCTCTCAATATACTGTATACTGTAGCATGGAAGTGCAATGGGGCGTAGCTACAGTAGAAGGGCTGCCAAGTATTTGTTGTGAGCAGAATATAGCATTAGTGGCCACATATAGTTCCGCTGTAATCACGCCTCCAGTCAGCTCCTTGTAAATGCAAGGTGCAAACCTTGTGTGGGATTATGATTTATTGGTCTTCAGAACATTAAGCACGCCACTAGTCTGGTTGTAATCTAAATGAGTTGTACACTCTTAAAATTGCTACAGTGTCGCTTTTTTCTGTCCTCAGTTGCCCTCCTCTGATTAATGCTTTTTCATCATATGCTAATTCTTGTAAGTAAATTGTTTATCTTTTGAACCGTTAGCCTTTTACTCTGTTTATTTTGGACACGTAGTTGTACATGTGCTGAACCAGATCAAGAAATAAAGGTCCTTTACATCTTTTCAGGATTACACAGAGGCCAGGCCCCTAAGTCCCAGCACTACAACAGATAATTGAGGGTTACATATTACAGTAACAAAAATCTCATATCTCATTTGATCTTGTAGCTCAGTAACAGCTACAAGATCAGATAATTAAAAAATTAAGAATGTATTCAAGATTCAAGATTCAAAGTGTTTATTGTCATGTGTACAGACAGAAAGCATGTTTCCTACAATGAAATTTACTTACTTTGCCCACAGTAAAATGTCACACAATTAAGTAAAAATAAAAAATAAGACAAATATACAAGTAATAATAATGGAAGTATACCAAAAAAAATACAAATATACAAAAAGTGTAAAGTGTAGTAAGGTGAGGTAGTGCAGTTGTGATGGTGTAAAGTGACGGTGTAAAGTAAAGTGACGTGTAAAGTAAAGTGACGGTGTAAAGTAAAGTGAGGTAGTGCAGTAGGTAAACAATTGTTCATGTAATGTTGTGATTAGGATTGTAGACTCCTATCTGCTGTTTAGGAGTCTTATGGCAGAGGGAAAGAATGAGTTCTTCATTCTGAAGTCTCTGCATTTCACACTTCTGTACCTCCGTCCTGAGGGTAGAAGTGTGAACAGACCATGTTGGGGGTGGAGGGGTCTTTGAGGATGGAAGCAGCTCTTCTGTGGACCCTGCGATGGTAGATGCTCTGCAGAGAGGGCAGTGGAGTCCTGGTGATCTTCTGCGCAGTCTTCACCACTCTCTGCAGGCGTTTGCGGTCCATGACAGAAGTGCTGCCGTACCACACAGTGATGCAGCTGGTCAGGACACTCTCAATGGTGCAGCTGTAGAAGTTGCTGAGGATCTTGGGCACATGCCAAACTTCCTCAGCCTTCTCAGAAAATACAGCCGCTGTTGAGCCTTCTTGACCAGCTGTGTGATGTGAGGTGTCCAAGTGAGGTCCTCATTGATGTGGACACCCAAGTATTTGAAGTTGCTCACCCTCTCCACTTCAAGTTCCCGGATGAACAGTGGCTGAGGGCGTTCTCCTCTCCTCCTCATGTCCACTATCATCTCCTTTGTCTTGTCCGTGTTGAGGGTGAGGTTGTTGTCTTCACACCATGACATCAGACTGGCCACCTCCCTCCTGTAAGCTGCCTCGACACCGCCAGCGATGCGTCCTATCACTGCGGTGTCGTCAGCAAACTTCAGGATGATGTTGTCCTTGTGAGAGGCGACACAGTCGTAGGTGTACAGGGTGTAGAGGATGGGGCTGAGTACACAGCCCTGTGGAGTACCAATGTTTGTGATGGTGCTGGCTGAAGTCCTATTACCAATCCTGACAGACTGAGGCCTGCCAGTCAGAAAATCTAGGAGCCAGTCACAGAGGGTGGGGTGTATCTAAAATGTATGGATAATATATTTTCACTAGTCTAAATACAATTAAATAAAAAATAAACACATACAGTATATTTAATACATAATTTGATTATACATTGAAATAATATTGTATAGGCTAATACTTTGTTAAAATGAAGAATTAATAAATAACTATAAAATAGAAATTTAACAAAAATAGTGGTAACTGGACCTGGTTCTAGTAGCATCTCTTTCTTGCGGCTGGAGACTTTAATGAGTCCCGGTCTTTCTCATCTCAGGAGCGGCACACATCCACCTGATCACAGCAGGACTCTAAACGCTGTGTCGGCCACAAAAAACAGGGCAGACTTTTTAAACAATAATGGAAGAAGCAAGCCATGTTTGGATTGTACTGAGCTGAGCTGGACAACATGGACCTACGGCTCGTACAGTTACAGAGCGTTTACCTTCTGGAGTGTGTTTATGAGCTGATGAGAGCAGTCTCGTATCATTCCTGAGAGAAGACTAAGGGGCAAACGTTGTTGTCGTTGTATTTACTGTCATTGTGAAGGACATAACAGTCGTTATGTCCTTCACTGTGTGAAGGACATAACGACTGTTTTTATGCAAAGACAAGACAATAACATTTAGCATCTCACTGAGTAGATTATTGTGTGTAGCCTATAGTAGTAGTATGTTCTCTTGTCTTTATTGTGAGAACGGGCTCTTAACACAGGTCTTTAAGCAGTTCCTAGTTTTCAAAAGCATGGACACGCTCGCACACCTGCTCCGTGCCCAGATCACGTCCTGAAGTAGAGCCACGATTGAAAGCTTTGTCCTATAATTCATAATCTATTCATCCATCCACGTGCTGCTGCTCATGTGAGGTTATGCACAAAAAAAAAAAAAAAAAAAAATATCGACTGTGTGTTCACCTCTGGCATACGCAACCTGACCTGTCAATGCCAGAAAAAAAAACTCCGTCTAACTTCATGTCCAACAGTTTGCGCCAGTTATGGACACGCCTTGAAAATCTACCAAGCGCATGAAAATCTAGTCCTTAATGTGGGAACTCTAACATTGTAGGACAAGAATGTGGTCATAATGATATGGCTAATTATTCAAACTTTCTTATAATTGCACATGTTCATTTACAGCCACATTGTTCTTGAGCAGAGGTCCCACTTTTCAGACCGCGACACAGTAAATGAATGAACAATGAGAGGGCCCCACAACCCCACCACTGCCCCTTGAGATGGTTGAAATGTACAAAAGCTGTGCACAGCTGTCTCATAGCAAACACAAAGAACACAACTGATATTTTAGTAATACAAGAGTGGTGAATAGATGAGTAAAAGGAGTCCTAATGTGAAAACTGAGTGACAAACACAAGTGAAGACAGTATGCAGGTACAGGACAAAAACAAAAATACTTTTACTATATCATGTCTTACAAGCTACTACCTAACCCTGAAAGTGTAAGCGGGCAGCTAAAAAAGTACCTGCTGCATGTGTCACTGCGGTGCTGTAAACTGAAGTGTGACTGACGCTGTCACTCATCTGTTGTACCTCAGGAGTAAAACATTACAAATGCTGGTGTAATATTTTTGATTGGCATTGTTTATTTTGGAATAAATTACAGTTAGGCCAACCATATGCAATTTTTGAATACTATGTATATTTTAATTTTTTTTGTGATATCTGGAAATTATCTTTCGGCCCCCGCATTGTGAACCCCTGTTCTAGAGGGCCATATGTACAGAATAAAATATGGAAAAGAAATATGCACTTTAGCTTAGGTCTTTAAATGTAAACAATAAATGGCTAACTCTGTTTTTTAGGTTGCTGTCTGTTGAGGAGGCGGTCTCAGAAAAAGAGATCATTGGGTGACTTGAAAAACTAATAGGGAGGGCTGGTTCAACTATAGGTGTTAGTTTGGAGCAGTGGTGGGCACACTAAGGCATTTGATCAGTTGATTTCACTATACGACCACCTTTCCTAAAGCTAGCATCTCTACTGTAACAAGATATCATTTTTAGAGGTTTTTAAAAATGAGGAGTGCAGCTGGGTCTGTGGTGTTGAACATACAGTGTTTATGTGTTTATTGCACATATTGCCTATAGTTCAAACTTCAAACTATTATAGTTCAAACTTCAAACTATTCTGCAGAAGAATGTGTTTTTATTGAGCATTAGTGAGTTCACCGTGTTGGCCCTCCACAAGAGTCCCATGTTCTAATGTGGCCCTTGGGGAAATATAATTGCCCACCCTTGGTTTAGAGACTCGTGCTGAGGTAGTGGAGCAACGGACCCACAACAGGACGAATGCTATAATTAACAACATGGACCACCCCTTGAACAACAGAGAGCAGCCAGTGGACGTCTGAGATCAGTGAGCTGCAGAACGGGACGCCACAAGAATTCCTTCTTCCCGACTGAAATAAGACTGTACAATCAATGTCTGTGGAGTTTTACCTTGGTGATTAATAAAGTTGTTTTGAAAAACAACTTAAATTGTAATAGAAAAAAATATTATACTTTTAATGGACAATAGAGAAAATGAAATCCACATACGTCTAATGAACACAAACAGCTCAGTGTCACATTGCAAAGATGTGACAGAGAAATGGAGTTTAAAATGAGATGCACTGGAACAATTATGAGGAAAAAGAGACAGGGATATGCAAATTAAGTAATAGATAGAAGAAAAGGATGGAGACAGGCAGACCAATCTTAAAACAATCATAATGAATGTCAACACAAAAAATATCCACGACAAGAAATAATACTTCACAGCATGTCAGAAAAATGAAACAGAACTGAAAATGGGAATAAATTCAAGTAAAAGGCATGGGGCACAAAACAAAGTAAAAAAAGAAAAATGTTAAGTGCACAAGAAGGAAAACTGTGGTCATTACAGAAGCACTGCATTCAAAACAGGAATATGCAAAATAATGAAAACATGAGAATTATTCATCAGGCAAGTGAACAAATTTCTTCCCAAGCAACACTTTTCCATCTTATTTTCCAGAAAGGTGGCATTAGATGTACTTCTCCTTTTTAAATGGCAGTAAATGGCATTCATCTGAAAATATAAGCTTGAACAGTGTCACTGGTGATTTAAACAGTGTCCCATGTGCCTTTAAATATCACTTCCTGTTTTTTAATGAAACAACCATATTTCAAAATTTTACCCATTTATGAAGCTCTCGGGAAACTTATTTTAGTTTTTTTTTTGATAAGCCACATGTGGAAAAAAAAATTATACATACAAAATAACAATACTAGACTGTAATAAACAGATGAATGTCCAATTCAATTAAAGAACTCTAAAATGACCAACAAAATACATAACTTATCAGATGCTAATTTAGCTCTATTACCATATTTGAAATAATTCACATTTTCATTTTGTTTTCTAGAAATAAGCATGGAACAAAATATGTGGATTTTATGCACATTTAAAAAAAAGAGGAAAACAATGATATCTGACCATATTATTTGTGACCAACACATAGATGAAAGTGGATTTTAAAGTGCCTGAATTTCTTTTTAGGTGATGACCTGCCTTACTGAGCCACAGTGTTTTGGTCACACATAAAACCACTGTACTGCTCAACAACAACAGAACAGTAATAGAATACAGTGATGACCTACAGTAAACTCATTTTTACATGTACTTGTGCTTTTAATGGGAATTTAACAATGGCCTGTGAGAAAGCTAATATTTTAGATGATGTCCAAGCTCAGTATGAATCGCCACTGCTCTGATCCTGATTTGGATGGACAGTTTTGACTGTGATGATTTTATTGTTTTAACAACTATGGCCAGTAATTGGATCATTTCCTTGGATTTTTCCAACTATTTGACATTTTTGAAGGCGGTGAATGAATAAGCACATAAAGATAAATGGGGGTGATGGGAGGAGGATGAAAAAATGGACAGAGAAATCGAAGAAAATGTCATTCATCATAAAGAACTCAACACTATTTTGCTGCTTGAAAGCAGTGAAGCACCAGAGCAATCAACCAAGTGTGCGGTCATTTTTAATGCCACACTGCATGACCTCAAAACTTCGACTTTCAAAGAAATAATGAGATGAGAGCATAAAGTGAAGACGCAATAGCAGTCAGTGAAAATACAGGATGTTACGGAAAAAATCTAAATAATGATATGGGCACATGTCAACAACACACACCCTTTGCTCTGTGAAACATCAATAATAGATTTTCACATATTTTCTTTAAGGCATGCTGAGCTGCCTTGTTTTAACCCTTATATTGTGTTAGGTTCATATTTGACGTTTGAAGTTTGGATATGTAAACAGTACATGAAACAAGGCTTTGTGATACCCTCAGAAACAGCCTTTTTAACATAATAAAATACATTTTTATTTTGACTTTAAATAAAAAAGTAAAATCTTAGGTGTTATGGGTCACATTTGATCCACCTAGAATATTGACTGTTGCATGCATGAGCAGCAGTATGGTTTCAAACCAGGAAAGACTTCTACACAGATCAAATATTTGCTTGGAGAATGCTGATGGAGAAGTACAGAGAGGGTCAAGGGCTGAGTCAAAGTCATGGGTCAAATTTGACCCACTAACACAAAAGACGTGGGCAGCTTTCTAACACATTACAAGAGTTAATGTGTCACTTTGTATTGAGGCTACAATGTACAATAGTCACATCAATAACAAGCTGACAACCACAGACTATATGCGCATAGTAACAATAATGACTAAAAAATATTTTTATGGTTAAACCCAGACATATGATAAAGACAATAATACATTGGCAGTTCGTCATTAACAAGAACATAGGTTGATTAGATAACATGGCTTTTAAAAAATGTAAGCCTATCTCAGCATAATCAGACATTTAAGCCAGATAAAGAGTGTGGTAGCGATTATTTGTCCCAACTGTTATGTAATGTGAGCAAAGATTCAGTCTAAATGTGCACAATTTGGTCAGTGAAGAATTCAGTAGGTCCTGGTTATTTAAAACTGGTTTGAGTTCCTCAAGATTATTGACAGCACTGACAGTACACAGTTACTGGGACTGGGATGGACACAGAAAGCTGTTAGGTGAGACAAAGGCAACCAAAAACTGTGGATTTGTGTCTAATATACAAGTCACTTAAATGTCACACTCTCTGTTATCCCAAAGTCAGTGTAAAACTGCTCTGAAACAGTACATTTAACATCAGCGTCCACTCTGCTGCTGTGAACATGCAAGAAGAAGTCCCTCTGTAGGCTGCAATAATACTACTCTACTGTAGTCTGTGCAGTGCTGTTGTTTTCAGATCAGGTAATACAATAAGACAAGTTTGGTGTGTGATAATAACTAATTTCAAAATAATTTAAAATCCTGTATCATGAGCCACTATCAGGATGCTTGCTCTAATCCACGTTTGGGTTTGCCATGGAAACAAATGTCTGTCTCCAGACCAGACCAACTCACTGCTCAGCTGGTTCAGCCTCTGCCTGATGACATTTAGCCTTTTAGCACTTGTTTTATGATGCTCTTTCTAGTGCTTTCGTGCAATTGCTATCATCTCACATTCACCCTTGCGCACCCTTCGCATCCAAGTTTTGGTTTTAATCAATGCCATGTTGCCACTACCAAACCACACTGTATTACTTTACATTTTGACTGTATCTCTAAGATTTGTGGTTATTTTTTGAAGCGTGATTAATTATCCAGTTTTGTAATCTGTGTTTGTAGAGCAAATCCATCTCATGTGGTTTAGGCTTTAGTTTAGTTTAGTGCACAGAAGAAAGAAAAGGAGTGAACTATTTTCCCAGTAGGAGGTGTATATTCTTTTGGTGCTTATGGCTTGTATTTTTTGTGATTTTCTACATGGCTCCTTTCACTTGAGAAGGGTGCACGGATATTCAACAGGCAGCAGAAGAGGCTTTAATGTCTCTACTCAATGGTTTTTATCCAGTCAGACTTCAGTGCAGAGTCTCCCCTGATCTCCAGATCTCTTTTCTACGATTGAAAAGAAAGCTCTCCAAACCACCATTGCTCTTCAGCTCTTTAGCTCTTGGCCGGGAAAAGCCATGTTTACAGAGGACCACTCCAGAGTCTGGCCACGTTCTACGAGACATTGCTGACGGACAGAGAGAGGAGAAATACACTGATGAGGAGAGGCATGATAGAAAAGTAAGGTGTATAATATGGAGTTAGGTTAATATGAACAGACAAATGGCAGACTTACAAGGAACTTTCTTTATCTTCCAGCTGTCAGCAGCAGGACTCCATCAGTCCAAACTAATGAGCTCCTTTCAGAAAACTGGCATCAGTCTCAATCTTGTTCCCCACTTCCTGTCCTTGAATTTGACAATATCTTAATCTTGTAAGAATTAAGTCTGCTATCTTGCAACATTTTTTACCTGAATGTAATAAGAACTTAGAAAAAGTAGTTTGTCCATTGCAATGTTTAAATCATTGTCGAAAGGGGGTGCGTTTAATGAAGACCCAACTTCTGGGGCCAAGTTTGTCTGAGAGTCACATATGTTACATACTGTATGTTGTCTTTCAGTAAACAGCCTCAGTGTTAAACCATCAATTTTACTCCATATTTTGTTTTACAATTTGCATTAAATTCAAAATGAGACCTGAATTTTCTCTTTTACTCAATTTTTAAAGCGACATCTCACAAGAACATCCTTTCTTAAAACTGAGCATTAGTTAATGTGATACCTGCTTAAAATGTTTTTATGACTTGAGAAAAAGATTGCAAAAACAAATTTGTCCTATTCTCACTTTAGAAGTTCTGTTTTTGTGCATTCTGGTATGAATATGGATTAAAAATGCAAAAAGTGTTCTTGTGTGTATTTTCCTCTCACCTCAGCCATTAACCTTGTTTCAATCACATGAGAGTGCCATTTACTACTGATGATAGAAACATCTGTGGCAGATATGCACACAATCCCCCAAACAGCAGCGCGTTTTTAAATTCAGCTTGCAAAAACTCAAACGCAAATTTATTCTACAATCACTGCGTCTTTTAAGAACAGTACCCTTTCTAAAAAGAGACTGAGTTTTTAGTTAAGTCCTTGGAAGACTGTGTAAACTAAAGTAAATGTCTGACTCTGAGTTTTATCAAGCAGCTTGCATCAACAATTTCAAGTTCATTGGGTTTGAATACAGATTGATTACAGAGTATTCAGCAAGACATTTGCTTTAGTTTACACAGTCTTCCAAGGACTTAACAAAAAGCTCAGTGTGTTTTAACCAGACTGTTATGTAAAATCCTGTTATTTTTGCTTATATTTCAGGCTGTATGCCTCCTGCTGCACCAATGGCATTAGCACACCAACTGGTTGTGTGGCCATTAACAAACTATTCTTATTCTATTCAAGCAATCATTCATAAAACCCAGAACCTGCCGACAGTCAGAGGAGTTCCCACAAATGACTTTCGGAAAAGCGTTAATTTAGGTGAAAACACTCACTTTTAATTAAAAGTATTAACATTGTGTATTGTATTCATTTTTTTGCAGCTCTATAGACAGCACAATCAAAAATAAAAGGGAATTCCAATGTGTCAACCAATGCAACTCATTTTAAATCAGTCTAAACCATTATCTGCCCATAACCCAGAGTCTAGGGTCACTCCCAAAGCAGCTGACTTACACACATAAAAGAACAAGTGCTAGAAAATGATTGGATATTTCTGTGCTGTGGACTCAACCATTAAGTTTGCCAAACCCTTCTCCATCAGCGAGGAGGATGTTTTAGGTAATTCCAACTGACAACCAAAATCCTCACATTTGACAGTGCTTTTGTTGCCTTAAGGGTATCATGATGTCCTGCTTAAAAAAAACACACCTCACAGCTCCTTTCCCGATCAGGAAAAAGACATGTCCTTTCACAAAAAAAGACCATTACCAGCAAATTGTTGAGAACAATTAGTACTCTAAAAATGCAGTTCCTACAAAAGGGAGCTGACATAAAAGCCACAGCCGACTATAGTGCACCTCCCTGTTGGGTGCCAAAATGATGTGTCCTTTCCGTAAAAGCACCGGAGGGAAAGGTGTACCTCCTCTGGTGCATAGATTACTTCTCACAGTGGGAGGACCTCTTTGCCTGGCAGAAAGCATCTGCGGCTGAGGTGTCATGGACTCTTACACATGCTATTTTACCTCGGCAGGGTGCTCCACATTTCCGTCTCTCAGATTATGATTTCCCGTCTTCAAAGGAACCTGTGGAAAATGACACGTGTCAATCCAGTTTGAGCCGAGCTAATAAAAAAGGACACGTAGCAGAGAAGCTGATATGATGTCGTAAGCTGACATTTCAGTGACTGTTTCAACATGACTGGTTGACATCTGTTTTATTACTTACAGTGTAATTCTAATGCTGCAGATGATAGTTGAAGTATCCGATTACAAAGTACATAATGTCATAAACAGATTTCATGTTCATGTGAAAAAGACGTGTAATCTTGTAGACTGACACCCCCCTTGTTTAAGAGATTATCTTCTATTTGTTTTGCACGCCCGACTGCACTGAACAGCTCCAACTTGAATATATTAATCTGTTAGTTTATTACAGCACGTGTGCTGTAAGAAGCAGGGAGGAGTAACGGGTGGGAATCAGGTTTCTAGGGCACCGGCGAATTGGATTTATGGCTGTTATTAGTCGAACAAGTCATTGAACCGCTGCACGCTTGTATAAGGCTTTGAGTGGGTGGATGAAACGTGAAGAACAAAAGGAAAAGAGGAAATAAAAGGTGAAGGTACTCTTTAAAATACAAAGAGAATGGTGCTCATTTGTGCAAGCAATTCCCACAATTCCCACATTTTACTATCATATGTTGCCAACCTTAAATAAAACAGCTGCGTTGTATTAACAGACATTGTGCCGTAAATGTTTTTTTTCTGTCGCAAATGTCTACCTACTAACAAAAAATAAATAAAATCACTTCTTGGATCAGCCATGAATGTAGCTCAATAATGTTATTCAAGGCTGTATACCTGGGATTTTGCTGCACACCTTGACAATTTCATAGAGGCAATGATGTTTTGTATAGTGACCAGAGCTTTTTTGCTCACAGCGTCAACTCAGGGCTTGAGACGAGGTTTACGGTCACAGAGCATACCCAGATATTTGACAACATGGTTCTCCATCACCACAAGAGGAAGAACAGAAATCATCTTATATATTTAAGAAAAACAAATAGCACCAGCTTGTAGTTAGTTAGTAAGTATAATGAGCTATTTGTTTTCATATGTGCAATTTGAAGACTTTCTACGGCACATAACCAGTTGTAGCTCATGTCTTTTGATACATTTCATCTTCACATTTGATATGGAAATGAAGTTGCTGAAAGCACCATTTACTTACTCATTAATGCATTTCTTCACATTGTAATTGTTTGCAATCCTTTTTCAAACGCTGTGAAACATCACCATCATTGTGGCATAAAGTGTTGGCAAACTGACAGAAGAGTTATGCCTGGGAATGACCCTTTCATCTTGTGCTTTGTGTATGTGTGAGCCGCAGACAGTGTGTGAAGAGTTGGTGGTAAAGACTGTTCGGGTCAGTTAATTGACGCTGTGACAGAGAACATGTCAGAATACAGTGTCATGTACCGGCGACAGCTAATTAGATCACATAGTGGGGCTTTTTCTTCCTCCCCCCCTCCCCTCTGTCTTTTCTTATCCTCTCACTCGCACACTCTCTTCTCTTTCTCAATTCTCTGGGTAAGTTTCCCCTTGCCTGCTTTAAAGTAACACCAGCCATGAAACAGATAAGACAGCAAAACAATTATGAATATATTTGCATTCTGCTTTTAATTAGAACTTTTGTAATTGCGGCAGCTAACCTATTTTGTCGTGACAATTTCCAAAAGTTAAATCAATTTGAGTGAGCATGAAAGTGGAAGGCAAAAGCAACAGCCGTGCCTGAGTAAATAAATGAAATATAGCCACTTGAGTTTTAATTATAAAAGGCCTCACCATGTGTCGTTTAAAATGAAGGCTTTTGAGAGATGGGGCGATAACAAGGCAAGCTCCATGTTCACACATCCTGGCACTCCCTTGACAGATTAAGACCAGATATTTTGAAAGACCATTGTGATGAATGCTAAAAAAGGGATGGGGGGGAGGGGGAAACTTGTCGATGTCACTTATCTTAAATGTGTTACAATTTTCACAATAATACTTACAGCTCAGGTTGACCTCTAGTATGTAGACCAGTGCCCAAAGACAGTAACCATTTTACATCAGAGAGAGAAATTTATTCCATCCTAAGTTTAGTTTTGAGTGTGCATGCAGGGTTATAATCTCATAATGCTGACAAATGTATAGGAATTTTCCCTCAACTTACATAGTGCAGTTGCTCAGCTGCTGAACCACCGCCATGAGAGTGGCTATTAGCCCTGATTTTTGACATTTTTGAAAAAGTTATATAGTGTATCAAAACTAGCTAAGTGGCTAATAACAATGTTACCTACAAAAGCTCATCAACCCACATTTTGCAGGTTGTCAAGCCCCAGAGGAGCTAACAAGGCTAACATGGAACAAAATGGCAAATAAAAAGAGCTAATTTATGCCTAAAGAATATATATAAGTAAGTGAATAATTCTGTTGTATCTGGACAGGCATACTCATTTAGAAAATTTTCTCAGTAAAATGGGTTTGGAATCCTTACCCTTCACAGCCAGTTCCACTCAAAATCAATTTTTCTATAAAACAGTATTAAGTCTGCCTGCATAACATGTTGTTCTCTTCTCGATTGGTTGTTTTTTGTTTGTCTATTAAATTGTGCTACTAACAACCCCAAATTTAAATTCAAAGAAACCAGACTCCTTTTCCTACAGAATAGATAAAATATTTAAAGATTTTCAGGTCATAAAATGTAATATACAAGCATGTTGAAAAAATATTTAACAAAGCCCAGTGAATTGCCCATCTCTCTTGCCCTTCATTGGATTCTTATTTCTAGTGTGGCCCTTCATCAAACTGAAGACACTACCGCTTATGTGAGTCAGACATAATAGCAACAGTAGGCTTCATGAATAAAGATATCAAATGCACTTAAAGGAGCACACATCAGCGCACATATACGTGAGGAATTAAAAGTGGTGTCAAAGGTACAAGAGGTTTCTGCCGAGCTGTTCCCTACCCGGATATACCATGCATAATTCAATAACCTATCGATCAAAGGCATTTGGTTCAGCGAGCTCTTCAGCACAGCATGCCTCTTAGCTATTTTTTGCCATGAAGAATGTTACCCAAATCAAAAATCAATATGGTTATTTTGGGAACAGCCTAAAAATGCAACAAGAAAAAGATCTTGGCCCAAGAAACTTGGAGGAAATTCCAGAGACAAGAAGCCTGAAACATCCGTAAAGAGGAAATGTTAATTTTTGTCCTGTTTTAATTTTTTCATGTTTGATCTGTGAAGAGAAAAAAAAAAAAAAGCCTTGGTTATGGATCAGAAGTGTGTTATTTGTGCATGCGTGTAATGTACTGGGATTATTTCAGTTGCTTTGAAAAGGACTTCCTTTTTAGAAATTAGTAACAACCTCTGCATTTTGATGTTGTAAAATAGATAACTAATTAATTTACAGAACGTGTTTGCTGTGTGTCGACCTAAAATTAGCATGTGATGAGATGGCCTTGAGCCATGTAGAAACACAACAAGAAAATATGAAAAAGAGAAAAAAAAAATAATGGAGGCAGCCACTTGACCTAGCTGCTTTATTACCTTCATCTTTAATTGGATCTTGTAAAATGACTGAAAAACAATTGCTCTTTCTGAATATAACAAAAACTGGTAATCTTTTTTTTTTTTTGTTTGTTTTGGGACTAATCCAAATGTGGTAATTGAAAGCTCATTAGCCTTTACTGTTAGATTTAGTATCAGGCAGCAGCTGATTAAGGTCAAAGGCAAAGCTATGTTTTCACAAATGCCATTGTGCATTGCCAATACCATTTCTTATCATTATGCTTTATCAAAGACGATGTGCCATTTACAAAGAAGGAAATAAAATAAATGGTGATCCAATGTTTGAACTCATACAATGACGAGTCTAGTGGGACTTATGTACATGTCACATACTGTAGGCTTTTACCTATAGAGATAAATGATGTGAAAAGCAGATGGGTAATTTGCATTTATCAATATTTGTAATAAACGTGAGCAGGCTATTGATAGTGGGTGTTTTTTTCTTACAGTCACTCAAGCCTGCCTCAAGACTTGAATATGTTTGTGAAGTTTAAATCAAGGATATGTATGGTTTGCAGAAATGTGTTTAAATGTATTTACGTTTTACAGGCATCCAACTGAACGATTTGTCACTGATCCTTCCACTAAGCTCAAATTAAGTAAATTCTCACTAAGATGTAACATAGAGGCTAAGAAACCATGCCTCGACTCACTGCTTTTTCTTCCTACAGAATTGGTTTGTGAAATTATTCATCTTTCATCTTCTACACATTTTTCAGTGAAATGAATAAGGTAAGCAAATGAGTTTCAGAAAATAAGCTTCTTTGCCTTTAGATAAAGACGTAATCGTTTTAGAACAATAATTTGAAACAGATTTATTTGAAACATTTTAAAAATAAGTTAAGTCATTTAATATTGAACTTTTCAATCACTGGCTGGGCTGTTCAACAATAGCAACTGAATCAAACAAGAAAGTCACAGGAGGTAGGAAACCTGCACTGAATATTGATCGATTAATGGCTAAAATAACACACACCTTTTCTTTCTTTCTTTAAAAACGGATAGTTCCCGAGCATTGATCCCATAATGTTTTAATGCCATAAAGTCTCTCCAGTTATAAGTGACTAGACTGATGTGACATGTAGAAAAAAATAAAATGGCCTCAACTTTAATATCAAGTGTACAGTATAAAGTATAAGGTATGTTGAAATCTGTGGTGTAACATTATTGCCACTGGGGTTTCTCAATAAAACCAAATGTGCACATTATGCACACCGTTTTAAACAGTTCACAGAAACAAATTACATATTTTAAAATTAGTAACTTAAGCATAAACATTTCTCTTATCAAGTCCAATTGCATAAGGGCAAGGCTTTTCTGTGTTTGCATGTCCTTCATGTGTCTCCTCTGTTTAACCTACCACTACTGTGAACAATAGTGGGACTTTCCCGGATAAAGAAAGGTGATTTATTTACTCTGTTTTGACTTAAATCCCACACTCAAACAAGGTCATTAATGATATGAGTACATTGCTTTAAATCAACAAAGCCAACGTGTCAAAAACTTCACCATTCCCCAATTAGTTGGAGCAAACAAGATAATGTGCAAAGTACTTTTTAAATAAAGTTTGCAGTGGCTCCATCGATCTCTTGTAATTTGTGTAAAAAGTGAATCTCCACAGCCATTGGTGATCCTCTCTAATCTTCTATGGATTGCCGCGGTGTAGGCTACTGAGAGGTTTAGGTTACCCCTGAGAGTAGCACCTGGGGGGAGGCATGTGTTCACATCAATAAGTGAAGGAGGACGAATAAAAAGAAGTGATTATGGTCCTTGTCTAATAGATCATGACGGAATTGTAATCAAAGGCTGATCTCTATTCATCAAACTAACCCAGCATTTTCAAGAGCAATTTAGCAATGGCATGTTCTTTACACTTATATGCAAATGACAAACAGCACTGTTCTGGATTGCCTCTCAGTGTTTTGTAATTTTGTCTTGCCTGATGGGTGAAGTGCATGTGGAAACGTGGCAGCATTTACTAAAGCAATTTGAATAGTGAGAAGGTGGAGGCATCTCTTGATTTTACCGCAATTAAAAGCTAAAAATACCAGTAAAGTGAATCTGTAACCTGAAAGCATGCCAGTATTCTGTCACCATGTCAGGTTTTGAGAAGCAGAGCTAAAATAACACTGGGACCATTAGAAAAAAACAAATGAAATGAAATAATTAAAAACTAATATTTACTGAGTTCACATTTCAAGAAGAAGCCAAAGGGGAATAAATTAAATTTGAAATTAAACATCCTTAACAACATTTTTGGTTTATGAATTCAGTGCAGTTTAGCAAACTGTCACTTTAAAATGTGGTTTGACTTGAGTTGGATTTGGACAAAGCTTCATTTGGAAAATAAAATTTGTAAGATAAGAAAATCTTCATATATATATATATATATATATATATATATATATATATATATAGTGTTACTTGTAGTTCACGTCATCACAAACATAAAGGTTTTTTGTCTGCTTTGTCAGAATCCAAATGTATGGCTGTTTGCTCGGCACAGGGGCTCCTTTCAATTGTTTGGACATACATTTCAAATGAAGAGGCGTGTCCATCTGATAAAAGCTTCACTTTGATTATGATGTTTTCTCTCTGACACGTCAGCTCTCCTCACTGCCATCACTCTCACACGCAGGATTAAGGGAATTGAGATGTCATTTATGATTGTGGACCCAATCATTTTCTAGGGTCATGAGGAGACAGAAGGGACATGAAATGAAATGAGATGTGCCGTCAGTAAATTGTAACAGGTTACATTGTCTTTGAGAGCCACAGAGCATGAATGCACAGGAAAAATACTTGTACAATTAATGTAGCCTAGTGCAAATACTGGTCCAATAGAAAAAAGTATTTCATCTTACAGAAACTAAAATAAAATTATGAAAAATATAAAAGTATACATATAAAATACATGTTCACTTCATAAATGTTGACAATACAATAAAATACATAAAGTTGCCTAGACCTTAACTTTCACATAAATCCTCCATCCATCCATCTTCTACTGCTTATTCGGGGCCGGGTCGCGGGGGCAGCAGTCTAACCAGAATTCCCCAGACACTTCGTCCAGCTCTTCCGGGGGGATACAGAGGCGTTCCCAGGCCAGCCTATAGACATAGTCCCTCCAGCGTGTCCTAGGTCTTCCCCGGGGTCTCCTCACGGTGGGACATGCGCGGAACACCTCCCTAGGAAAGCGTCCAGGAGGCATCCGAAACAGATGCCCGAGCCACCTCAGCTGGCTCCTCTTGATGTGGAGGAGCAGCGGCTCTACTTTGAGCTCCTCCCGAGTGACCGAGCTCCTCACCCTATCTCTAAAGGAGCGCCCCGCCACCCTGCGGAGAAAGCTCATTTTGGCCGCTTGTATCCGGGATCTTGTTCTTTCGGTCATGACACAAAGCTCATGACCATAGGTCAGAGTAGGAACGTAGATTGACCGATAAATCGAGAGCTTTGCCTTGCAGCTCAGCTCCACCTTAACCACAACAGACTGGTACATCAACCGCATCACTGCCGAAGCTGCACCGATCTGTCTGTCAATCTGTCTTCCTTCCCTCACTCGTGAACAAGACCCCAAAATACTTGAACTCCTCCACTGGAGGCAGGAGCTCTCCACCAACCTGAAAGGGACAAGCCACCCTTTTCCGACTGAGAACCATGGTCTCAGACTTGGAGGTGCTGATCCTCATCCCAGCCGCTTCACACTCAGCTGCAAACCGTCCCAGTGCACACTGAAGGTCCTGGCTTGATGGAGCCAACAGGACAACATCATCTGCAAAAAGCAGAGACGAAATCCTGTGGTCCCCAAACCAGACACCCTCTGGCCCCTGCTTGCGCCTAGAAATCCTGTGCATAAAGATAATGAACAGGACCGGGGACAAAGGGCCAACATGCACTGGGAAAAGGTCTGACTTACTACAATGCGTACAGGGACCGAACAGCCCTTAGCAAAGTGCCCCGGACCCCATACTCCCAGAGCACCCCCCACAGGGCGCCACGAGGGACACAGTCGAGTCAGTTAGAGTCTTTGAAAAACTGTCACTAGACCACTGAAAAGGGTCTCAGGAGTCATCTTCTCTGGCTTAAAATGGCTTTGCTGGATTTGGCTCAGTCCGGTATCCCATACAGAATTACAAATTGCCTTCCATCTCCTGGAGATGACGTCAAAAGAGTGTCTTCCAAAAATAGTCAATGGGTGGACACTTTAAAAGGAAAAATCACGTTTGCACGGCGTGTGTAACGTGTCTAGAAAAATTAAAGTTACTAAGTAAATTAGGACGAGGTGCATTGTCCTTCAGAAACCAGGGTCCGGAGCGGACGAGATTTGCACGGAACAAAGAAGAGAGGGAAGAAGAAAAAGAGGCGTGTTTTCGACACGGCCTGGGGTGTGTTCGGCTTGATCTGCTTCGGAATATAACAAAACAAAGTCGTTAATTAGGGTTACTCCTGGAGTTTCTGTCCTTAGGAAAACAACTGGCCATCTTCTACGAATTAGCAGAGGGGTGTTAAACCGGGTCTTCTTCAGTAAAGCAAACACTTTCTGATAGTCTGTGGAAAGGAATTTAAAGCATAACTTGTCAGTCCGTGACATTTAGTGGGGGTCGCTCTTGGTACCAATACAGTCCATAGATTGAACTCCTGGTCCTGGTCCTGAGGTTGCTACACCTTTATGGATATAAAAAAAGGACTGTTATGTTGCCCGGTATGGCGCAACCGGGGCCCACCCTGGAGCCAGGCGCGGGTTTTGGGCTCGTATGCGAGCGCCTGGTGGCCGGGTCACGGCCAAGCTCAGCCCGAAGGAGCGACGTGGGGCCGACCTCCCGTGTGCCCACCACCTGCAGGAGGAACCGTAAGGGGCCAGTGCAATGTGAATTAGTTGGCAGTCAAAGGCGGGGGCCTCAGCAACCTAATCCCCGGACACAGAATCTGGCGCTAGAAACATGGAATCTTCTTGTTACCTCGCTGGCGGGGAAGGAGCCTGAACTTGTGCGGGAGGTTGAGAGATACCGACTAGATATAGTCGGGCTCACCTCAACGCACAGCTTGGGCTCTGGAACCCAACTCCTTGAGAGAGGCTGGACTACTCCACTACTCTGGTGTAGCCTGTGATGAGAGGCGGCGGGCTGATGTGGGCTTCCTCATTGCCCCCCGGAAACCCACCCTAGGCCGGAGATTGATGATCGACTTTGTAGTTGTTTCATCTGACCTCCGGCCGTATGTCTTTGACACTCAGGTGAAGAGAGGGGAGCTGTCAACTGATCACCACCTGGTGGTGAGTTGGATACAATGGTGGGGGAGGAAGCTGGACAGACTTGGCAGACCCAAACGTACTGTGAGGGTCTTTTGGGAACGTTTGGCTCCTGTAACCTGTCAGAGAGATCTTCAACTCCCACCTCTGGCAGAGCTTCGACCATGTTTTCCACCTCCAATGATGTCCATTGTGGCCGCAAAGTGCCTGTTGTGGCGGCAATCCCCGAACCCGGTGGTGGACACTGGAAGTAAGGGATGCCGTCAAGCTGAAGAAGGAGACCTATCAAGCCTGGTTGGCTCATGAGACGTCTGAGGAAGCTGATGGGTACCAGCAGGCCAAGCGGGCTGCAGCCTCGGGTGGTTTTGGAGGCAAAAACTCGGGTCTGGGAGGAGTTTGGTGAGGCCATGGAGAAGGACTATCGATTGGCCTCAAAGAAATTTTGGCAAACCGTCCGGCGCCTCAGGAAAGGGAAGCAGTGCCCTGCCAACACTGTTTACAGTGGAGGTGGGAACCTGCTGGACCCCCGCTTACATGGGGCGCAGTGGCTCAGTGGTAGAGGGGTCGTCCTTCAACCGGAAGGTAGGCGGTTCGATTCCCGCTCTCCCCACAGTTCATAGTTGTGTCCTTGGGCAAGACACGTTGTGTCCTTGGGCAAGACACTTAACCCCCCTTGCCTCCAGTGGTGTTCCAGCTGTAACACTGGTGAATGGAACCTTAATGTTAGTCACTTTCGATGTAAATGTAAATGTCTCCCACTGAAGAGGCAGAGGCCGAGGGACAAAGTTGTACTCGTTCATCATCCAAGCTGAAGTTGGCAAGGGACCGGGGGTGGATGAGATATGCCCTGAGTACCTCAAGTCTCTGGATGACGCGCCTCTGCAACATTGAGTGGCGTTTGGGGACAGTACCTCTGGACTGGCAGACCGGGGTGGTGGTCCCTCTTTTCAAGAAGGCGGACCGGAAGGTGTGTTCCAACTACAGAGGGTTCACACTCCTCAGCCTTTAGTCTATGCCAGGGTACTGGAGAGGAGATAGTCGATAGTCGAACCTCGGATTCAGGAGGAACAATGTACATAAATCCTGGCAAACTATAATCATTACAGGCACTGTTTTACTCAAATAAACACAAAACAAATAAACTAAATGTTAGGAAGTATAAGATATGGTCCACTATAGCTGTATTAAGCATACAAGTACAAAATTCAGCATAGGATAATGTAACTGCAGTAAGGGGCCGTTCGCACAACACTAAAATGCAAACACTGGCCCATAACATAATCAAAGCAGTCCAGGTTAACACAGACACTGTTGTGAACTCTGTAGTGTGTCTGCCAGTTCAGTAGTGGGTGCTGTGAAACCTGCTACTGCTAACACTGCAAGTATTAAGCTCAAGTAGTAGTAATGGGGGGTCATCATTATTTGGTCATCTTGGTCACAGTTCACACAACAATACAGCAGGTGCCAAAACTGAAAAATATTTGCGGGTCCCTTCGCCTTGCTTATGTCTAGTCTTTTATTTTGTTAGCCCGCATAGCTCTTGCGTGCCACCTAACCATACACATTTCTGTTCATTTCTAAATAACCAATCAGTCTCTTAAGATTAATTGCAGTTGTGCAGCAGAACCCTTTTTTTAAACTAGTTTAGCTTGACTCTGATTGGAACTCATCTTAGATAAACTGAATCTTTGTTGGTGCTCTCAGTCTGAGAGTGCTGCTGGTGTATAATCACCAGAAGAGTGACTCTTCGCAGCAGGGGAGATAAATAGACAAGATTACTAATTAGCAATTTACCTGCAGCTGAGAGTGCACTGCGGTGCCTTCACTGATGTCTTGGAGCCGACAGACACAGAAACCACACCTCCCTGCACCAGCATTATCTCACTATGAGTCAAATCCATTAGTGGCAGCCTGGACATTTTCTGTCTGCATCTGGGGAGCGTCTGAGCAAGGTATATGAATGTAAACAGTTGACATGATGATGGGATAAACTTTGTGTTGCTCTGTATTTAAAAAATTGTTGCCTGAGTGTTGGTTGCGAGTGATCTGGATGCATTGTTTTTAAGAGTGTTCCTTGTCCTTGCGGACTTTAATAAGCGTAGGGCCTTTGGTTTATCTGTTGATTTGCTTTTGCAGTGCTGGTGGTGTTCACACACACCACCAAGATGAGCAGTGACGGCTGTCACTGCCTCTCTCTCCATTTGGCTGGTGATTTTGGACCCTGATCTCAGTCACCTGCACTTGACTGGTGATGGATTTGTCTTTATCACCGTTTATTGTCTCTGTGTTGGGTCCAGACTTATATATATATATATATATATATATTAAGATTAATTAATTACCGGACTTTAACGCGTTAATTAATTACGCAAAAAATAAATAACATAATTTTAACCACACTTATTTTTGCACCGCGGAACGTTTTTCAATGAATGAGTTTCGACGGACTGATTATACTGGAGCACCAACTAGCGTTCTTGACTTCCGACAACAAACCACAGTCAACATGAACGAAGAAGCTGACGAGACCTCTTTGCTTGGCCCCGTGGATGGGAAATTTTGTTTTAAAAAACGAAAGGATGGAAGCGTCGACAAGAGCATGGTTGTGTTGCAAGCTATGCAACAAGGAATTTGCGTATCACCGCAGCACATCGACCCTCAAATATCACCTCAACGCAAAACACATAGGTTAGGAGTTAGCATGGACGTTAGCTCGACTCCGAGTAAAGATACAAAGATATAAAGATAGTAAAGAAGGACCCAACACCCAACCCACACTCCACCAGATGACTAAAGTAACTACACTGCTACACTTAATGGCAAACATTGCACTGGTCTGCTGGACTGAAATAAATAAACAATATTTTGTTGATTAAGCTTATGTATTCAGTCATTATTCAATGGTATACTAAAACTCCATGTGAAAAATTACTTCTCACTGTTCAGGTCAAATATTTATATGCAATTAAAATGCGATTAATTTTGATTAATTAATTACAAAGCCTCTAATTAATTAGATTAATTTTTTTAATCGAGTCCCGGCCCTAATATATATATACATATATATATATATATATATATATATATATATATATATATAAAAATTATGCTGTGTCATTGTATTTGTTCACAAGAAATCTGTTCCATGTATTTTTCAATATAGTTGAGTCTGTTGCACAAAATAGCAAAATCAATGGCAAAAAATAAACTCTCATTGTCCGCCATTACATCTTGTCTAGGGGCACAGTGGCTCAGTTGTAGAGCGGTCGTCATTCAACCGGAAGGTAGGCAGTTTGATTCCCGCTCACAGTTCATACTGACGTTGTGTCCCTGGGCAAGACACTTAACCCACCTTGCCTCCAGTGGTGTTCCAGCTGTAACACTGGTGAATGGAACCTTAATGTAAGTCGCTTTGGATAAAAGCGTCAGCTAAATGTAAAAGTGTAATGTTTAAAACGTTAGTTTTGTGTCGACAATAATAAATAGATTCTTGAACTGCTTTGCTTTTTTGTATTGTAATCCCGTTGCAGTGAATTTATCTCATGACTTTGTGTCTTTAGTCCCTGCCTCCAACGTTGGAGATGGTGGAATGGCCAAATATAACAGGGAGAGGTGGTGAAGTGAATGGAGAGATTTTAGGTTTAAATGATAACTGTTCCTTCTGCTGAAGTGGTCTTAGGCAAAACCTAGACTCTACTGGCCTCCAGAGTCCACTTCTCTTGTTGGCTGAGCAGACTGACTCGCCTGCAGGCAAGGCTAAGCAAAAAAAAAATGTATTTCCATAAAGGCAATCAATAGAGTAATGTGTGATTATTATATGCACAGACCTTTGCCCTGCTGCCTGTTACTTTAGGGACTTGGTAGATCTGGCCAGACAAGCTGCTGCTCTCACAAAATGAAATACCTCAAAGTATCCAAGGCTACACTTTAGTGTACATAAGGGCTTTACAACGCTCAAGCCAATATATATTTTTTATGTGGCAAGAAAATATTTGAACAAAAACGTTCACCTGCCTACT
Source organism: Perccottus glenii (assembly GCA_024416835.2). NCBI lineage: Eukaryota > Metazoa > Chordata > Actinopteri > Gobiiformes > Odontobutidae > Perccottus > Perccottus glenii. The sequence goes on along the minus strand of CM044548.2, from coordinate 20,622,053 downwards.
GATATTTTCAAATAAGACAAGAGACATTTGTAAAGCTTTAAGGAAACTATGTACCTTTTATATAAATTATAAAAAATAAAAAACAATTACTGAAAATATTGCACAGCCCTAGATTGAAGACTAGTCCACCATTATCAAAAAATGACTTTTCATATCCAGTTTGCACGTGTTTACTAGATTCTCTGCATTGGCTTCACATCAAATATATAATCAATTTTTAAATTCTTGTACTGACATTTAGAGCATTACATGGGCAGGCTCCTCCCTATAGCTCTGCCTGCAGTCTGAGATCTGCACGGCAGAATCTGTTGATGATCACTTGCCCTCGCTTCAAAACCTGCAAAGACAGATCTTTTCAGGCTGTTGCCCCAAAACTTTGGAACAAACTCCCACATTCTTTATTAAGTGCTATATTACTTACTAGATTCTGTGTGTTATGGTGCGAGGTACATGTTGAAGCTGGTCTTATAAATGCAGTACAATGGATATAAAAGTTTATTGCTCTATCTGGAGAGGTAATTGTTATGCTGCACCAACATTTCTAGCCTGATAGAGTCTTCCAAATTGAGGAGTTTGGACACATGGACACAAGCAATAATTTCAACCAGCAACAGTAAAATCAATGTTGACTGTATGATGTGTTTTGATTTGGAAGTCTCCCCTGCAGTCAGACAAGAAAGTGATGCAGATTTTTTTTAAATTTCCTAAACACTTTAAATCACTTTAAATTTACAAGGAGTCTCAATATACTTGACCTTATGTATCAGAGACTTTTGCACTTATTTTGTGAAGAAGGAGACTAGTGGCACCTGCCTTAGGCCTTAAAAGTCACTGATGCAAGTTAAGCTGTTAGTTTGGTGCATAAAGTGACTTTCTAATAGGTCACTAGACTGCATCACCTGGGGCCATGTTGAAAATACCAAGAGAACACCGCCGCACTGGGGCACTTGAGAGGAAGAATGACACTAGCTGTAATATCCAAACTGTCCTCGTGCCCTGAGGGGCATGTTACAGTTCCTAATGGGAAGACAATGAAGCAGTGACAACTGATGAGAGCAGTACATGCCTGTGTGTGAATTTGTCTAATTGTCTGTCTACATTCGACAAAAAAGGATACATCCCTGTGGGCTGCCATTATTTTATCACCTCTGGGGCTTTTCTGTCACTCAGCGTAGTTCAGACTGCACCAAAACTTACACAAACTAAAGCTCACTGTAATACATCTCTTTCAGGCTTGTTTATCTCTTTCTTTCTTCCCATATGTCTCTTTTTTCAAGATGACCTCAAACAATTCTAATTATGTTCGTCTCCCAAAGGAAGGAACTCACTGCCAAAGACCAGGAGAGATCAGTGAACCTGTAAAGTATACAGCTGTTATCTTTGACTGGTGGCCAAAAGCAAAACACAGCAGCTTCAAAAATGCAGGTGTGAATTGTGTATAGTAAGTTATGGTATAGTAAATGGAATGCATTTATATAGTTCTTTTTTTTATCTTTCTTGGGCATGCTTAAATCATGCTTCCATTCACCCACCTTCACACCTGGAGAGGAGAGTGGGGCTGCCATAGGTTATAGCAGACCTTTATGCACTTTCGGTCTGAAGCTCACTTGGTCTGATGACAATAATAAGCTTTGTTGATAATACATTTTAAGTTACAATATCAACGTTTACAGAAACACTGAATCATCAAAACTTGCTGAGGTAATCAGCAGATGGTTAAAAGGTAAAATGCTGTCAGTTCAGCAGCTTTGTAAAAATTTAATTGCACACGCCAGTATAATTGTAATGTAGAAAGTGTTATGTATTCATTTAAACATAATACCCATAAGTTTGGACTTACCAACCTCAATGCCTTAATATATAAAACGTTTTTTTTTACCTGCCTGTCGCACCAACTAAATACAGAGAACAGTGCCATTGTATTGTCAGGTCATTTCCTTGCAAAACAATACCACAAGTGTGTTGTGCCCATTAATGTTAGGTTCTGCACTCTCCTGCATTGCCACATCTCAATAACATCTTTTCATTCAAAATCAATAATAATATACTTTCCTCATATTTATGTTGCTCATATTTAGTATATAGTCTTGCTATTGAATGATGATAATATTGCCCAGGATGATATTAAACCCATTTCAGACCTCATCTAAGCATTTCCTTAACTAATAAACACTTTTTAAACAACATTTTTTGAGTTATCAATTATCATAATTGTTTCTCTGTGTAGATATGAAGGCGTATTGGCAAGGGCCTACTAAATTAGCCTCTTAATTTATCCATCCGAAGCAATATACAGTACCTACAGCACAGCTTTACCATGGCTGGTGTGAAGCTGGTGTCTATCAATGTTAGAACTTCTACTTTACTGGCCAGAAGAATAAAATAATTGATCAGTCCTGAGTATGAAATAATGGTGCTAAGGTGATTCTTCCTGATATTGAGGTGTAATATCTTGAAAACAAAGACTGCTCACGCCCAGTCCCATTTTCTCTGTGTTTTCACAGGGAAACCCGAGTGTTGTTACACAGCGGTGGCCGTACCTCTTTTAGCTTTGAAACAATCACACTTTGGAGGTGTTGCTTCAATCAGGATACTAAATTGTTAGCATAATATGGTCACTATGGCTACATTTGCACACTGCAAATTATTTACTTAATCATAGTATTTATCAGAGAAATGTGGAGCCCTCGTCGTGCTACTGCAAGTTTTACACATCCCAGCTTCCTCCCACCGCACTAAGACATGGAGCATGGAGGTATAGGTCAATTTTATTATCTAAATTGAACATAGTGAATTAATCTGTGTGAATTCTTGTATGTCCTTTAGTTTTAGCCTTGTGATTAACTGGTAATTGTCCATGGTGCATCTCTCTGGAGCAGTTGAGATAGGCTCATAAAAGGATAAGTGGTAAGTAAGAAACCAAATTAATGCTAAATGCCCTGTTCGCACTTTGACCTGAATCTAGACTGAAAAAGAACAGATTAATGTAGTTCACACTGAGATGAGATCTTATCCTGGTCCACATCTTAGGCTGGTGTGAACATTGGCTAAGTGGACAGCACAGGAAAACTTATCTATAAGATATGATGGACAGTCACTGACAGTGAATTATATTTTATGTTTATTGTGAATTGATACATCAAAGTGAAGTTCCAAATCCAGCTCAGGTGCGTCTCCATAAATACAGTAGAAGAAGATGGTGCAGGATAAACACAGCGTCTGTTGGGTTCTCATTGCACTTACGCCCACTACAAAACAACAAACTATATAAAAGACTTGGGTTTTGTTATGATTACAAATTCCTTCAGGCTATACATGGTCCAAACATTTTTGGTGAAAAAGTGTGCCTGAAAGCAAAACATATGTTACTTGTCAATACTTGGTATCAATACATGTTTTGAGCCTGTACTGAGATCTTGTAATTGTTTTGTCAATCCAATCTCTGTGTAAATTTGTTGCTGTTTCATGTTCTGGAATAGATGTGAAAGAATGAAAAATGGAATAATGATTGCTATTGCCTTAAAAGCATGCTGCCTATTGACAGTTTGTTAAATTTTCTCTGGTTTTAAGTGGTTTTAAGGCTGGGGAGGGGGATAGTGGGTATTCGTCAAATACTAACAAACTAGACTAATTTACTGTATCAATGATTCATTTATAATTAGGAGTTTTCAAAGTTGAAAGCACATGAACACAAAAATGCTGGAAAAAACGTTCTCCTTTCTGTGGTTTCCAAGGAGCACATAAACGCATCATAAGCTACAGTAAACTCGCTTTTGAGAGATGAAAACAACCAGCAGAATACATTTAACCAGTAGGAGATTTAACTAAATTACTGTATGTGTCTGCTTGTTTAGAAATATGTGATCAGGTCTTTGTGTTTTGTTTTTCTTTCAAGTCTGGAGCATGCTCAGAGCACTTATTATACTTATATGTCATTTGGCTGGTCTGTGTTTGTATGCAAATAAACAAAAGTGGGGCTGAGGACAGAAAAGCCAGTGGATGTACTTTTGAGATACAACTTGGCTGTATGGAGTTACAGCTCTAGTGGTCTATAAGATTTTACAGAACAGTCAGTAAAAGGTCTGGTACAAACCATTTACACATACATAATGAATGTTTAATTATGTCTTAACACTCTACTTTTTATTTAAAAGATTTTAAAAGCACCTTTTATGCCCTTTGAATCCAGCCTGAAGATATAACAAATCTGTGTACACAATGCCCACCAGGAAAGAAACTTACAATGCATTTAAAGGGTTAAAATATTCTATACAGTGTGGGATGGTATATGGTCTTACCTGATATGAAAACCCATGTGCTTTATTTTTCCAAACTGTACAGCTGACAGCTCTGACCTCTTCACTGAGCTCACGTAGCTCATGTTGCAATCTAACCTTTACGAGATGCCACTTTGCTTTTTATTATCTTCGTGACTGATGCTGACCACCCACATTCCCTCTCACTGTCATTCTTTTCACATTTTAAAAGACTCTCAGGCTGGAATTTTTTTATTTTATGATTTTTCTTTTCTAAAAGTCCTTTTTCTCTCGGTCTGTTTGGAGACCAGACTGCTCTGTACTTGTGTGTCACCTCAGTCACCTCCCTTTGGAAGTGTTCTAGCCGAGCGTGAATGGGAGCAGACCTCGGGGTAGAGCCGGGCCACACTAAAGGGATTACTTCTCCCAGCTGGTGTGGGAGCACCTGGGAATCCCCTAAGTGGAACTACACAGAAGTTGCTGGCAGAAAGTTTTCTTCACTGTCACACTGAACTTGACCTGCACAGATATTTCTATAATTCGTGTCACCTGACTTATGTTAAAATTTTGTGACTGTAGCTGCTGTAGGGTGAGAGCTACAACTGTGGGGGCGATAATGCTTGTCAAAACATCTGGGATCGTGTGGAAATATGCATAGTGAACGATCAGCTCAAAACTAGATTTCATTAAGTGCCACATGAAAGTGTTTGACTTAACTTTAACTGTAAGATAGGAGGCAGGGGAATTTTTATCCTCTTTGCAGTGTTTAGTAATTGATCAGCTTTGCCTTCTAGTGTATATTATGTTTCTTATGATGCTACCTCTTGACACTTATTATAAAATTGACTTAGGTTAAATTACACGTGTAAAATAGTACTCTTTTGTTTAGTTTTTCACAGAGGATTTGAAAGTGGGCAAAGAAAGGTCACAAGAAGTAAATGTTTTTGTCTAATTAGCAACAAAAAAATATTTCATAAGTTCCTACTGAGGTGATGAGGTGATGGGAGGTCAGAAATTTTATGGTCAGAAACTTTCATGAACTTCATAAATTCATAAAGTAATGGTAACTCGGACCTCCTCGGCCAACTCTGGCCTTCCACCATCCAAAGACATGCATATATACATATATACATATATATAACTCTAAAGTGTCCCTAGTAAATGAGTGACTTTTTGTCTGTCACTGTCCGTCTCCAGGACGTACCCCGCCTCAGGCCCAAAGTTGCTGGGAGAGGCTCGAGTCACCCACAACCCCCAACAGGACTAAGCGAGAGAAAATGAATGAATAATGATAGCAGTAGTAATAATAAAAAGAACATTATCCTCAGTATAACAAAAGTGTTAGAAAGATAGATAATCAAGTCCTTCAACCCAAAAACCACAATGTGTTTTTATGAGGGTTTTATGGATAAGAAGGTGATACACTTCTAAGCAGCAGCAGCAATAAAAATAATTCAAATAATGTGTTGACAATGAATATACAAAATCAGTGCTAATTCAGTCTGTGTGGAATGAAAACAGCTTGGGCTAAACCTCACCACCTACACCTTCACAGTGACTGACTCAGTACATACGGTTGAGCCCTTTCTCATCTCCATAATGAACAATACCAACGTGCATCATGTGAATGAGAATCAGCCGTGTTGACACTGGCTCATAGCATTTGGAGACAAAAGGTGATAATCCTAAACTCAAGAATCAAATAACTCATCCGCTACACTAATGTAACCCAACTGTGTATGTGGTTGGGGACAAGAGTTTGTATCACAGAGGATGCCCTGGTATACTCTGAGTCACAGTATGCATACAGTAGCTGTCGTTGAAATAACGGCGTGAAGACATATTGGAAACAGCAGACATCATTTTTGTAATGCTTCCAAAAAACTTTCCACGAGACTCCCACATACTGCACATGTGTCTTTAATGGAACTAAACCACCCAGACTCTTCACAGTGAAGTGTTGCCACGGGAATATCTGGGTCCATTTAAATACACCTAATGAAGAAAATTCAACTTCATCTTTTCCTTCTGGGAGGCAATCACTTTTATTAATTAATACAGTCTCTTGCTTAAGCCTCTTTATTAGTGCATTCATCCCACAATCAGAAGTATAAAAGACATTTATCATTAAATTGACATTTCCACTGCGGTCAAGGGCACTGACTTATTTCATTGCGTACCTTTGAAAAATCTGTTGTTTACTCTCTCCACCAGAGCTTTTGTTGTGTTGTTTTTGCAGATACCATTGTGAGGTTGTTTTTATTTTTTCTGGGCCTGGCAAAAAGAGGGTCTGGGCTGACCCTGACAGCGAAAGTACAGCCTTTAATAACAGACGTCTAACTCTGCGGGGAGCTTCTGTTTGATTTCATTGCTTGAGGCAAAGCTGTCTGAATATTACCCAAACTCCCCCTGTGCCATGGCAGGAAGCTTCATCTCACTGTTATCACTCTTCGTATTTTTATTGGCAGCATGACGACTGGGAGCGTGGGTTAGGATGGGTACTCGCCTGTGCGCTTGAGTTGCGTGACTTGAAAGAGGCTGGGCTGAGGAGGCTACTGCTCGGCTACAGCTCAGGGCACTGAGGGCTGCATGTGTGCGCATCCACATCTGCGTGCAGCTGGAAGCAAGTATTTCAACCCAACCAAGCCGGCTCAGCGGTCAGCATTAAAACATTTCTCCCCTGTCCTTTCACCAAGGAGGTCAGCCATCACTGCGAAAAGTCTGTCCCGCGGCCGAGCAGTAGAGACATCTGAGAAGAGAGCTGGCCGGCTTTCATAACAACACTGCTGATTTGTTGCTAACTCCCCAGCCTTCATCGCCTCATAAATCAAGACAGCAGCCATGCTGATGGAAACACAAGCACTCAGAGATCCTATGCCCTCTCATGCGATACACATGGCATTATTGCACTTGTTTTTTATTTACGCCCACTAACAGTTTTATGTCCCAGACCTTGGGGATGATAACGTCCATGTAGCTATAATTCTGAAATGATTTTGAAGGAGAAATCAAACATGGTGCGCTGCCGGGAAATGATCCTGATGCTTAGAAACAACTGAAGCCAAATATATAGATAAATTTATGTGTGTGTGGTTGAGTGGTTAATGGGCCCTTTATGATTAATCAATAGCACTACGATGGACACAAATACCTATGCTCGGCACATTTGTGTATGTTTTTACTGTGGATGTGGTGAGACATTTTCAGTCTGTGGGCCCTCACAGGACTACATCACTATTTACTTACTCCAACATATTTTTATGTTCTTATCCTGTCTTTAAAACTTAAAAGGCTTCAATTTGTAATTTTATGTGAATTAAACTCACACAAAGTTATTCCTGAAAAGTTCCAAGAGTGTTATAAATACTGTTTATACTGTTTATATTTCGGCAGTTTCTCCAATTTCTACCAATTTATTTCCAATGATAAAACAAGGAGAATGGCTGATTCAGGACCAAATATGGAAGTGGCCTAGATCTGATTTGAAAAGACTGGATTTCCTGAGACCTGTGCTATTCAAATAGACATTGTACTGCCATATATATATATATATATATATATATATATATATATATATATATATATATATATATATATATATATATATATATATATATATATATATATATATATATATATATATATATATATCTCAGCAATATCCTCTCCTCTGAAGACACCAAACATTCTGCCCGGCACGATGTAAACAGAGCCTCGACATGTTATGCAGAGGCTTTAAACATTGTTAAATCCTTACACAAACAAGTACAGCATGACGTTACAATCTGCTGCAGAGAAAGCACACTTTTCCAGGTAAGGTTCTCTGAGGACTTCTGTCTGATCTACTTGTTTAATAATCTAAGCCATTACAGAAAAGACAAAGAAAGGTGGGGGAGATAAAGTACCTGTGTTGTTATCAATACAAGACAGGAAATCACTTAGCCATGGACTCACAATAAAGCACTGGTGCTGAGAGCTACATTTATCTACTTGCAATGTGGTGACATCCAGACCTTATCCATATTGCAAACTGTGAAAATGCGGTTTCTTTTTTCTTTCACTGGGTTTCATTTCCCTGGATTATCAGTTTCCTGTAAGGGTTTAAGTGTTCACTGACAGATGAGACAACTCATACACAGTTCAATCCCTTTAGGACAAACACAACTGTGAAAAAGTACTTCTTTTGTTGTTATAGTGATGTTGCATCATGGGACTGTCTCTCTGGTAGTTCATGTAAGGTAAATTGTCCTATATAGGGTTAAAGCAAAGGTGCACATAAAGATATACAGTACATTATAAATATATATAAAAACTAGTGGCTTTTCAGAGTGTGAAAGCACATTTGATGCAGGTTCAGATTGACGACCATCACACAAGGCCATTAACAATGTATATAATACTGCTTTATTCATGTCATATATGTTTGATTACCATTCAAAAGTATAGTGCTGCATTTGAACCTGTAACTATACTGTACCTCTAGAGAGAAATTAATCAATTCAATTCAAATTCAATTTGCTTTGTTAAAATGTTAAAACCTGGGCATCAATTGATGAACAAATTGGTGTAAGCTGTTACAAAGCAAACTGGAACCAGGCGTAAGAAGAAGACTCTTTGTACAGAATGACGCTTTGGGGAAAAAAAAAAACTTTTATTGGCCTGGATCTCTCTGCATTGTGATTGTTAAGAAACTACAAATTGTAAATCTAGTGGATTATAATGTTCCTAGATGAGTGTTTCCCATTGTGCTGTACATCACAATCTAATCTGTGATCGGGCACATTGCTGAGAACAAGGCTAATCCAACATGTTCAATCAGCAGTGTTGGTGCTGATGCCCGAATGACTCTGATGAACACCAATGTAGGGTGCAACAATCTCACAAGAGCAAGACAGCGGCAGTTTGAACATCCTTTCTGTTAACTACAGCCTAAATTGCATGGTCGCTGGTCAAAATCAAGACTGACTAAGACCACGCTTAGCCGCCTAGCTGCCGCTCGCTGCCGCCAGTTGAGCACATTTAGCGGCAAACCAAAACAACTCAAAGGACTGAAACGCCCTCTCTGCCAACAGCATTTACGTAAGCTTTACTACAGTTTGCAAACGATTGCCCCTTCATGGCTAGTGAATGACAGAAAAGGCTAGTTTTGTCTAGTCGCGCGGACCTGGGCTAGCACGATAAGCTAACCGGCTTGTTGTCGCTCAGATAGTGAAAACAGACACTGAACACTGGTCATAAGGGTGATATTCTATGTGGAGTGTAATGCTGTTGAGCTAAAATGGGGCCAAAGAAAAGTAATGTAGTGATGGACGAAGAGCTAGAGGAAATAAGAAAATCGTTAAACTATTTGACATCAGAGATTGGAAACATCTCAACACAACAAAAGACTATATTGGACTTAACACTTGAAATTAAAGAGCTAAGGAAACAAAATGATGAAAAAGACAAAAAAATACTCTCCCTGGAAAACCGCTTGGCCGACTTGGAGTAATACACACGGATAAATGACGTGATCATAACTGGTTAGAATGTCAAACCGCGCACCTACGCTAGGGCGTGACACCAGGCGGGGAACCAAGTGAGAAGGATTTGGAGTCGGTCGAACAACAAGTGATTTGTTTTATGCAAAATAAAGGAATCACTCTGGACAGCAGGGACATAGAGGCATGCCATCCGTTGCCTCGAAAAGACGATCATAATGAGGTTCACAAACAGGAAACAAAAACATGCCTTGCTTAAACAAGGAAGAAACCTCAAGGGGACATATGTATACATAAACAAACACTTGATAAAGAAAATGCAGACATCACCAAACAAGCCAGACTACTCCGCAAACAGAACAAGATCCAAACAACGTGGACATCGAATTGCAGGGTGTTCATCAAACTGAACAGAACTCCTGAACAGGCAAAAGTCATCTGGATCAAAGAGATAAATGAATTGGACAAATACACAACATGATAAGGTAAAATGACACGTTACATTCTCTATGACAGACATTGACATCCTTGACACTGACTTATCCTCATCAGATACTGAGGATACAAGTGTCCAACAGTCAGAATTAGAGATATTTTCAGTTGATGAATACAAACCAACCAATGTGTTAACTGATGTGGACCCTGACATGCACTTTTATAATAACATTTCTCATAATTGTAAGTATTATCATGATGAAAATGTAACTACACTTGATCAACCTGAATGTATGTCTATCATCCATCTGAAATTTTGAGCATATTAAGGATTATCTGGAAAACTTAAAATAAAATTTAAGGCCATAGCTTTGTCAGAAACCTGGATAGATGAAAAGAAATATGGAAACTTTGAACTTGAAGACTATTACATGTACAAACAGAACAGAAAACACAAATTGGGTGGCGGGGTTGCACTTTACATCCCAAAAATTTTTAATGCACAATTAGTCGAAAATATGACAGTGGCAATAGATCAGGTGCTTGAATGTGTTACAGTAGAAATTATAGTGGAAAAGAGGAAAAACATATTTATTTCCTGTATTTATAGAGCACCGGGTGCAGATATGGAAGCATTTACAGACTGTATCGAAAAATTATTCACAAACTGTAGCCATAAAGACATTTATATATGTGGTGATTTTAATGCCGACTTATTAAAAGCAAAAACACATAGACCTACAGATAAATTTGTGGACACTATGTTTAGTCTGTCTCTATATCCTGTAATCTCAAGGCCAACACGAATCATTGCACACTGTGCTACCCTAATTGATAATATATTCACTAATAGTCTAAATGATAATATAACAAGTGGCATACTTATCAATGATATTAGTGATCATTTGCCAATCTTTACATTTGCTAAAAAAACAACAAATGAACAAAAAAAAAAGCAGTGTAATAATAAAAAAAGTTAGAATAAGATCTGAACATGCCATTACCACTTTTAAGCAAAGTTTGCTAGAGCAAAAGTGGGAAGATGTTCTAGGGGAAAATGATGCTGATAAAGCATACTCAAACTTTATCAACACATTCAAGCAGTTATACGATCAACATTGCCCTGAAATTGAACACATGTATAAACAAAAGGAAAAAGAGAGTCCATGGATGACAAAGGGACTATTAAATGCGTGTAAAAAGAAAAACTTTCTATATAGGACATTTATAAGGAAAAGAACAGCAGAATCAGAAATAAAGTACAAAAAATATAAAAACAAATTAACAAATATAATAAAAAATTGCAAGAAAAATCACTATAGAAGTTTAATTGAGAAAAACAAAAATAATATTAAAGGTTTATGGAATACTATAAACCACGCAATGAATAAGGACTCTAAAGTTATCTCTTTCCCTGATTACATGATAATATTATCAACGCATTTAATGAATACTTTAACATCGGACCACAACTAGCATCAAAGATTGCCACAACAGACAACATTGATGCGTCAAGCAACATTATAGATAATGGTCACTCACTATTTCTTACTGCAAGAACTGAAAAAGAAATCATAGAAATTGTTAACAAATGTAAAAGTAAAAGATCTACTGACTGGAATGACCTTGACATGAGTATAATTAAAAAAGTAATAAAGAATATAGCCAATCCTTTAACTCATATATGTAATCAATCTCTCAGCACAGGTAAATTTCCCAAATTAATGAAGATTGCCAAGGTCGCTGCAATCTATAAAAATTGCGATAGTCATCAGTTCACAAATTACAGACCAATTTCTATACTCCCACAGCTATCAAAAATCTTAGAAAAGATTTTTGTTGCCCGTTTAAATGGTTTTATAGATAAGCATAACCTACTTAGCGACAGTCAATATGGCTTTAGAAATAACAGATCAACTTCACTTGCATTAATTGACCTCATGGAGGAAATAACTGATACAATGAACAACAAGATGCATTCCATAGACATTTTTATAGATCTCCAGAAAGCCTTTGATACAATAGATCATGAAATACTTCTAAAAAAATTATACAAATATGGGGTGAGGGGGATTGCACATGATTGGGTGGAATCTTACTTGTATAACAGACAACAATATGTGCAGGTGGGTGAATATAGGTCAGAATGGAGGAGTATAGTATGTGGAGTACCTCAAGGATCATTCTTAGGACCAAAACTCTTTCTATTATATATAAATGACATTTGTAATGTATCCACAAAATTAAAATTCTTTCTTAATAATGTGAATATTGAATGTGTAAAACAGTATAAATTTTTGGGTGTGATTTTTAGTCACAATGTTAGCTGGAGACCACAAATTACCAATATTTGTTCAAAAATAGCAAAAAATATAGCATTAATGAGAAAGTGTAAACAATTGTTAGATCACAAAGCTCTTTTTATCCTGTATTGCTCCCTTATCCTGCCATATATCACTTACTGTGCTGAGACCTGGGGGAATACCTATGATAGTCATTTACTGCCTTTATATAGATTGCAAAAAAAGCCATCAGAATTGTACATAATGTTGGTTTTGGGGACCATACCAACACACTGTTCCTAAAATCACAAACTCTAAAACTTGAAGAAATAGTAAAATTAAAATCTATATAAATGATATATAAGGCCAGGAATAATAAAGTATCTAATAACATCCAAAAAATGTTTTCTACCAGAGAGGGGCGATATAACCTATGGGGAGAATTAAATTTGAAAGAACAGTGTGTTCGTACCACCCTAAAGAGCCAGTTTATCACGCGAAGGGGTATGAAATTATGGAATGAACTGGACGACAATTTGAAAAGTGCAGCAAGCCAAATACAATTTAAAAACCAATATAAAATGAACATCTTTAAGAAATATGCTTTAGAAAATTGACTTTGGGCACTTTCCATTGCCGATCCAAAATAGTTGAACGATGATGGTTGGTTGATTAATCGATTGATTATGTGTTGGTTGATTGATTAATTAGCAAACCATTAATTGATTATATGTTGATTGTTTATGTTATTTATATAATTGTATATGAACTATACCAAAAGAAATATTAGTTCTGTGTGTACACTTAATAATTTGACAGCTGTAAAAAATAAAATGAGATGGGGTAGGCACACATAAGCTATAGCTTCAGCCTACTCCATTTGGGCTCTGTACAACAATATAGTATGTATGTAATGTAAATGTATGAAAAATGTATTGAGATGCAAAAAAGCCCAAACTAAACTAAACTAAACACAAATGCATTGTACAAATGTATTAAATGGGTTAGGTTTGACTGTGCTAAAGAGGTTGCATGTTATATTGTTATTGTAATAAATATCAGTTACAGCATGTAGCATATTTCCCTGATTTTTCACAATTAAGCAAACTGTTCATAAATTTCTCCCTGAAGATCAAATTTATCAAATAAAATACCACACATCACATGTTTCCTAGTTGTTCGTCAAAGGTGATTCTAAAAGTTTCAGCATGCTCAATATCCAAGTAACTGCTAACCAGGCATCAATCTTCAATATTCAAGTAGAAATATAGTAGCACCTCTGGGAGATTGCCAGATCCACAAAAGAACAGAGAAGCTTTTCCCCAAACTGAACGACATAAGCAGGAGTCTCTTCCATCTTATTCTACACTCTATGGTGCTTACTTACTAAAGCTGTTTACAAGCTGCACACAGTAGTTGTCCATGTGTCTTTGACTAAACAGCTGACATTTTAGCGCTCCTCCTGTTGCTGCCTTCTGCCATCCTATGTCCCATCCACATGAGATCCCAAAGCCGGTCTATTTCAGCCAGCTGCAGGTGTGAGGCTGTTATGGAGCTGGTGTTTTTTTTTTTTTTTTTTTTCAGTTTCAAAGTGGAGCTAAAAAAGACTGGTCAACATGATCTCAGATTATTTCTTTATCTCTTTCAAAGTCCAGATTGTTTCTGTAACTTTAAATACTGATGCAGAGAAACTGTGGGGGTGCCACTACCACAATCCTGATAAAAAAAAAGACTAGTAGTAGACATTATTAAACCATGAATAAAAAATGTTGGTTAAGATTTGGTTATCAGTCTTTGAATGTTCTTTAACCTTGGAATATATTACATTCCCTGCATAATTTGATTGATTCTTCATGTTCATGTTTTTTCCTTAAGAAACCTCTGAAAGGGTTTTCAGTCGATGTGCCACAAGATGTTGATTTGAATTTGTCTGCACAACCCAAATACTGTAGCCATTTTCATTCCTTGCCCCATTTTGGTGAGTGCTGCACAGTACTCAATGTCCTGTTGCTTGCACAAATCATACATTAGATGGGACTGGTCACTCCAACACACCTCCTGTTCCACCTTCTGCCCTCCGGGACAAAATACCGATCCATCTGGACCAATACCAGCTGATTGGCAAAGAGCTTCTTCCCCCAAGCAGACAGGCAGTTGGACACTTGCCTGGCCACCTCCTCTGCTCCACCGTCCACCATCTTCTGGATCTCCACCTCCTGCTCGGGATTATTTTAATGAACATTTTGAACTGCCATTTTGTCTCGGTGTCTGCCGTTTTGGTCCGCCAGTTTTTTGTTCATTACAGCTTCCCTTTAAACTTCTACTGACAGTGTTTGTTCATGTTTTGTGGCTAATCTATCCTGGCCAGCCAAACTCATTCACTTCTTAAAGTTAAATGGGTCTATATCACTTTACAGCAATTTAAATTTGCTAGAAATCCTGGAAGATCAGTGGCAGATGACTCTTAAAAAATGTATCTAAAATTGCACAGGCTTTCATTTCTCTGTTTAGTTGTATGTCGATCAATTTGTGTCCAGAGGCAGTCCTTTGGTACTGCCCCAACGGAAACCAACTGAGGCCAAGGCCAGGACTTAATATTTATACAAAAAGAAATAACAAAAAATAAAAGGTTGATAAATTATTTACAGTTTCCATACAACACAAAGACACTGTTTCTTTATATCATCCCTTTTGACCTCAATATGTGTAAAAAGAAGCATGTATTCATTTGAGAAGAACATTCCTGAGGGGTATTTGAACACCATCGTGTGAATCTGGTTGTATTAATAGTAACAGAATCTAGGGTAGTGCATTTTACATTACACCTATATCTGTCTAGCTAAGCAGTCCTATTGTGTCTTCCCTGACCTTGATTGAAGAATGGGAGTCAATCCCAGCTGGTAGCCTCACCTGCCATCACCTTATATAATTGAGCCATCTCTGATCAAACGTTTCACTGCTGCTTTACTAACAAGCTGCACGAGCACACATTGTAGCTCAAAACACAGAGCTCTACCAAATGTAGACTCACAGGGTTAACTGTCTCATCAGCAAAACTATACATTTACATAGCCATGCAGCATCCATACTAGATGCCATTACAGAAATAGTCCGCTGTGAAAAATTCAAAATGTGATAAACCAAAAAGCATCAAACCTAATGGGAAATAAATTTATGCAATATCCACTTATACACTAAATACATGGAATTCTTCTTCAGTTTTCTACAATTCTGTTACCACCATGCTCATAAAGGTAAATGGACATTTTTCTTTTTAACTTTATTTAACTTTGATTAAAGAGTTCACAAGAGTACACAGCTCAAGTGGTTGCCGCCACAAAATACAATTAAGACTGTTTAGCAGTTGATTAACCTGCGTATATTACGGTCATTCAATATTTTGGGATTGAACCGAGGCATGTAATTCATGTCAGATATGGTTTAGTATTTATGTCATTATTTTACAGTTTAAGAAGTTATTCTAACTGTGACTTTTAACATGTAGACCAAGTGTTTTCTGAACAGAACAGCTCTACCACACACATTTGTTGTCAAAGTCTAGCAAAGGAAACAATCCGCATTCCTCATCATTCATCTGTTGGGTTTACCTTTAATTGAAAAAAGAACTGAGTGCACTACTCAAAAGAAAATAATTGACACACTTGTAAAAAGCAAGCATAAGCCCTTAATTCAATAACATGGCAGATTACAGCGGCTTAGATTCAACCTTGGCTTGGAGAGCTCCCAGAGGAGGAATGGATGCACTTGGCCAGGAAGCATAAAGATGGGAGAAAAGAGCAGTATCTAATGATATAGCATCAACCCTACTTCCTAGTTCAAAAACACATTAGGTCTGAAGGATCAGGGGAGGGTTGTATAATGACATATAATGACAGCTCATTCATGCTCAAACTGATCTGAACTTGAATGTTAGATGTTAAGTGGCTGGCTCTGGTTTGGACAGACCAAAAACAGACAGGTAGGAGAGTTTTTTTTTTTTTACAACATAAAACTTACTGGTTTCTGTTTCTCCAAGCAATATTTTATTAGACACCTCAATCATAAATGTGCAGTATAGGCAGCTGTCTCAAATGACATCTCCTCCTTTTTCCAAGAATTTAGTGTAAGATATCTCATATTGGCACAACACAGTAATATAATATAACATATGCACCGTATCATAAATCAGAGCCAGTGGTGGTAATCATTCAGCAGGTTGTCATGAAGAATATCTCTGTTTCTGCTGATTTTTATTGTCTGTGAACAACCAAAGCGTTTTGCTTCACCGCTTGTGCTGACTTTGTTCATTTATACATTTAATTGAATCAACACTTAAGGAAAGTTTCCCACAACATGTTTCTTTTAACAAGTTTTGGTTTGGATGTTTAGTCGATAATCAGGAAATGTGTGTGGGAAAGGGGCCACATCTATTGAGACGAACGACTTACAGCTGCAACAGATCTAAAAATGAATCATATTGTGTGTCTTAATAAGTCAAAGCCTTAAAGCTTCTTTTTATGTACAAACCATGTCCAAAAACATCAGCAAGCCTTTTGTCATGCTCCATCTGTATTATGAGTCAAGTTACCATTTTAGAAAACTCTGACACTGTAGAAGACTCATTTTGGATGATTCAACAAAGTGAAGAAGAATGACAACAGCTGTCTGCTTCATGGTTTTAAAATGTTTTTTTATTTTAGCACTTCTAAAAGACTAGATTAGAATGAATACTATGTTTTTTGTTTGGACACAGCATCAACTAAACCATAACTTAAGTCCAAGTTCAACAAAGGCCCTGACACTGACTCAAGTAAAGATCACAAGGCACATTACTTTAACACTGGTCCAGTCTGTTTGCAGCCACTGGAGCTTGTTTTCCAGTTCTACAGTTCCTGCTGCCATCCAAAACTTGTTTTACCGACTCTGGTCTCCGGGCTCTGCACAGTGTCTGCCCACTGCTCCTAGTATGAGACAAGTAAAAGAAAATACAAAAGTAAATGCATTTCCCCAAGGGGACAATTAAGTTAAACTTTAATAAGAATGGGTTGAAACATTTTTTACATGTTTAAAGGAATATGTTTCTATTTTATTACCATCCCCCACTGAATTCCTCTCCTGTCTACATGATTTCCCCATGAACATGAGGCAAAACAAACAAACTACAAACTAAATTAAAAAAAATAATCTAATCCACTCCCCAGCAGAACTATGACAGACACTGAGAGATCAGCTAAAAGGCAGTTTTGGGCAATTATTCCAAATACAATGTTGTCACCTCACAAAAGCTTAGCTCTGTTGACATTTTGCTTTTGAGTCCTTATTTACTTCAGAGACAAACTAGCTTCTGCTTGAGTCATTATATCATATCTTATATTGGTCAGAATATGGAAATTATTAAGTACTCAGTTAATGAGATCGATGTAAAGACAAAAAAAAGTGCCTATTGCTATCATAACTCTAATCTGCCTTATACTGTATATCTAATATGTGTTTTTTTTTCTAACTTAACATTTTCATTTATATCTTTCTGTGTTTGTCATGGTGTTGTGTGGATGGAAATACTCTTAAGTGTAATAAATACACCAGTAAGCCTTATTTAGTAACAAACCTATTTTACTTTAGCCTCTAAAAATTTGCACTTTTTCATTCCCAACGCTAATAAAAATAAGCATAACTGGTATAGCAGACTCGCGATGTGAGCCATAAGCAGTTTATTGCTGAAACTCTTGTGCTGGTTCTCCCCAGTTCTCATTCCTTGTCTTCAACACTGACATTTTTCATATATTATTGCAGCAGGACACACAAGGCCTTGGCCGTTACAATATGATAAGTGTGTGTCTGACAGAGACGGAGGCATTTGTCCATGAGTCTGTTGTCTGCAGGGCCTGGGCAAACACAGATAAAGTCACCAATGAAGTATTCTCAAAAGCACATGCTGCCTCGCTGCCGGTGCAACATGGTAAAATGACCAGACCGCAAAGAAATGGGCAGGTGGAATTCATAAACATTGAAGTGGCACGGCTAGGTTATTTCACTCGACTTAAGCTTCCAAAACATTTCCTGTGGCCATTTAAATAATTCATACTACTTTGTCTGGCTGCAATGCAAAAAATCACCAAAATACATTAAACAGATCTATTCATTTTGCTCAAAAGGCCATTTCGATTTTATATGTCACCATATTCACTCAGACTTTCCCTGCCAGCGTATTGAGTTTCTCCAAAGTAGTTTACCCGTCATTGACATCCCTCACATATGAATGAAATACATCTCCACAACCTTGAAATGAAAATCAATATCTCAAACTTACCTATGCAAATACTGCATTTAAAAGTGTGGGAGGAAACGCTGTGAGCTTCTTTGTAAAGCTAAAAGTCTTGTCATGGCACCAGCCGCTCCATCTATGGCCACAAACGCCAAAAATCAGTAAAAGGCCTGGAGCAGCTCCTGTGGGCCTGGCTGCTGCTCAGTGCAGTCTGTCATGCAACACAATGTGTTCAATGTGCAATGTTTTTTTTCAGCAGAGCTAGACCAACAGGGAAGCAGCAGTGCTTCCTATAAGGGCTTGTTTTTCTCCTCAGCGTGTGGGGAGAAAATAGTAAAGCTCAAGCAACAACATCCAATGCACCATATATAAATAAAATAAAACCATACAAGTATTTATTGAGACCTTAAAATTTATCCATCACTATTTGTTATTATATATGTGTATTGCACCAATTTACAAGAAAAATCATTGGAACCATGAACATTTTATTGGGTTTTAAATTAGCTCACTTTAGTTTGTCCACTTAATTTACATTATCATTTAGATAACCGTATACACTTTTTTTCCTTTAGTTTTTTGGCTTTCTGTTTTGCTTAGCAGTTTCAAGACGAGTTCCTCAGTCACTGATCAAGTGTCGGCGACAAAAATATATCAACACGCTACTGTATATCTGTGCATCAGTAATCTTCAAGTTCAAGGCGGTTTTTAGCCAAGTTGCCACAGTTGGCCTCTATTGACTGCAGACTACAAAATTACATGCAGGATTCTAAATGTTGTAAGTAAGTAGTGACAGCTGATTTGGCTTGAGTTTAATTTTCATCAGAAACATGTCGGGCTGAGACTTCTTTGCCCTCGTTTCCTCCATACCTATCACCAAACTTAATTTCTGTAGTTTTGTCTGTGTAATTCTCAATCTAAAACTTACATTTTTAAATAGTATAATCCCATGCATGTGCGATAAACCAGATCATCAGTAAAATGTATTAAACACTTTGAAATGGAAGAGCACTCATAAACTGTAGTTTTATTAATTAAGCCAATACACCCAACCCACAAGATGAAAAAAGGGTTGAGGTAAAAGCATCAGGACTCAGTTTTCAAGGTGAAAAACTTAAAAAGATTTTCTAAAAACACAACATTCCAGTCCACTTTAAACCAGGGAACACGCTGCGTCAAAAACTGGTCCACCCTAAACACAAGACCCCCTCGCACAAACAGGGTAATGTAGTTTATGCAGTTCAGTGAAGAGTGCAGTGACTGTTATGTCAATGAAACAAAACAACAGCTTCACAAGAGGATGTATCAGGATCAGAAGAGTCAATCCGGGAGGACCTGAGTCTGCAGTCCACCTCCACCTCAAAGAGAAAGGACATTCCTTTCAGGACAGCAATGTCCGAATTTTGGCCAGAGAGGCCAGATGGTTTGAGAGAGGTGTGAAGGAAGCTATTTTTGTGAAAATGGAAAAGCCTTCTTTAAACAGAGGAGGTGGCCCCAGATTGATGTTGCCTAGTATTTATAACAGTGTTTTGAAACCTACAACAAAAGAGTTGCACCCTTGAACAACAAACACAGCACCTGAATGGAGCAGTGTCACTAACAACTCTCCGGAGCCTTAACGACTCCCACATCAGGAGTCACACTTCCCTTTCAGAGCCAACGACCATGAGAACAGAACAGCCTGGTCCATCAGGTTTGGTTTGAGGGGAAACTCCTCCCACTAGAGATAAAGCTCAGCTCTTTTACCAGTTAATCTCAGAATTGATAAAGTCTCTTGGAAAAAACGTCGAAACGTCTTCACCTTGAAAACTGAGTCCAGATACTTTTACTTAAACCTTTTTTTTCAAGATGTCGTGGATGATTGAGAACCTTCACAGACTTTGCACGAGATGCTGTGTGATCTGAGCTGACCATAGTCTGACTTCATTGCAGGCTTTTTCCCCGCCTACTGTTACTGCCTTATGTTCTCATCTGCAATCCAGGAGAGGCACAGTTCACCTCAAACGCACCTGTTGTTGTTTGTGGGTTCGCTGGATGAGTCCTAGCCCCATCCCAAATGACTAGTATTGGGTGGTGCTGCGCTTTTGAAGCTTAAAGCTTTTGGTCAAATGAAATAATAATCAAATAAACCATGTTGCTTGTGATACAAATTGAACTCAGTGTTTACCTTTATGTTTTTATTCATTAAATGACTAATCCATTTGATTGAATTATGGACATTTACAAAAAAAAAATGTCTACTGCAACCAGTGACCAGGGGCAATCAAAATTGAGCTGTACAGGACAGACGATGAATGTCAGCCTCAGATGGTGTTGTGAAGCAAAACAATGAGCCTGGACAGTTGAAGACAGGATAAATCCACCAGTGGGATGGGTCTATTCAGTGGGGACTCACTGTAAGGGCACAGATGTTCAAGCTATCAATGATTCAAAAGCTCCCGTGTTAGGAGTTTGTGTATGAGTGGGTGGCAGTGGAAGAAGTCAAGTGAAAAAGACATGGAAAGTTGCCAATTTGAGATTTAGAGTGTCCTTATATGTGCTTTAGTTATTGTGCCGCAGTGTTGTTGTCAACTAGTTTGTTGTCAACAGTTGATAAATATAGTGAGGCAAAAAAAAACATAACAACTCTCTACTGATGCATCAGTAGAGAGTTATGGGTTTTTTTTAGACAATTTGGAGTATTTTCACAGTTTATGTGTATTTAAAAAAAAGAGTAAGTATAAATACAGTAATAAACAAACATTGTGAAGGCTGAAGAATAGCTGTAATGTGAAAAGGGTTGTCTTCCAAAAAAGGAGAAAGAAATTTAAGAAAAAAAGATGAAATTGCTTCAAAAGTGCATTATATGGTAAAACAAATTAGGCATTCCTGAAGCAGTGCCAGATAAGGCTCTGTACCCAAGGACAAGGCTTTTCAAACTTCTCTAAAGGGAGACCACCGGCAGACTATTATTATTCTTTTTATATTCTTTGTCATGAGACAAAGTGGAGCTGCACTTATAAGAAATGTGCTCAACATTTTTTTTTCTGTAAAGAAAAACAACATCTGGTTAGTATTTTTCTTCCATTTTACCATTACCAGGTTGCAGTACATCTGCTGAACCTAATCAATTTTTACAAAAGTCTAGCTGTATGAGTAGTCCTGGCAAAATGCTGTGTCCAGTTATCAGTGTAGGAGTTAGGTGGCTTGGTTCAGCTCTGATCCCAGTTTGGATAAAGCTGGGTGTTGTTTGTCATCTCTTACTTAACACTTGTTATCTGCACAAAGTCCAACAACTCATATTCGGCACTCGCACCTTTCGTGGCACTAGAGACTGAATCCATTGCGGTGTTAATGGCAGGATCTTTACTCATGCAAAGAAAACATTGCACATTTGAACAAACCTGTGAACTGCCTCCTGATGTTTTTTTCCCCACTTTCAATTGAGTATTGCATACAGCAGGCTAATAATATGACAAAAATTGGGACGAAAAAAGAAAATGTTGAAATGAAAAGAAAAATTAATGTTGCATGGTTGTGACAATCACATGGCTTCAATAGCTGTCTAGTCTATACATTTTCCTCACCAACCCATCCTCATGTCCATTAACAAGGAAAAGGTGCTTGTAAAATATACTAAACAAAAATTTAAACGCACTGCAATTTTGCCCCCATGTTTCATGAGCTGAACGCAAACATGTAAGACTTTTTATTATTATCCGGGGCCGGGTCGAAGGGGCAGCAGTCTCAGCGTCCAGAAGGTATCTGGAACAGATGCCCGGGCCACCTCAGCTGACTCCTCTCAATGTGGAGGAGCAGCAGCTCTACTCTGAGCTCCTCCCGAGTGACCGAGCTCCTCACCCTATCTCTAATAGAGAGTGCCCAGCCCCCCCTACGGTAAAAGTCTGTGAAGGTTCTCAGTCATCCAAGTCATCTTGAAGAAAAGGTTAAAGCAAAAGCATCTGGACTCAGTTTTCAATGTGAAGATGTTTCGTCTCTTCTCCAAGAGACTTTGTCAATTCTGTGATCAACTGGTAAGAGAGCAGAGCTTTATCTCTAGCGGGAGGGGTTTGATCTGAAACTAAACCTGATAGGACCAGGCTGTTCTGGTTTCATGGTCTTTAACTATGAACAGGCAGAGTGACTCATGATGAGAGAGTCTCAGATTCTGGTTCCCTAGTATTTACAACGATGTGTTGAGCCACAACACCGGCTTCACTTCTCCTTTGTCGAGATAATCCATCCACCTCACATGTGGCATATCAAGATTCTGATTAGAGAGCATAATTATTGCACAGGTGTGCCTTAGGCTGGCCACAATAAAAGGCCTCTTTAAAATGTGCAGTTTGATCACACAGCACAATGCTAAAGATGTCACAGGTTTTGAGGGAGTGTGCAGTTGGCATGCTGACTGCAGGAATGTTCACCAGAGCTTTTGTCCGTCAATTGAATATTCATTTCTCTAACATAAGCCGTCTCCAAAGGAGTTTTAGAGAATTTGGCAGTACATCCAACCGGCCTCACAACTGTAGACCACTTGTAACCACACCAGCAAATGGTGGTCACACCAGATACTGACTGGTTTTTAGACCACCCCGGATCCTCTCAATACAGTGAAACTGCACATTTTAAAGAGGCCTTTGATTGTGGCCAGCCTAAGGCACACCTGTGCAGTAATTATGCTCTCTAATCAGAATCTTGATATGCCACACCTGTGAGGTGGATGGATTATCTCGACAAAGGAGAAGTCCTCACTAACACAGATTTGGACAGATTTGTGAAAAATATTTGAGAGAAATAAGGCTTTTGTGTACATAGAAAAAGTCTTAGATCTTTGAGATCAGCTCATGAAAAATGGGGGCAGCTTCAACACATGGCGGTCTAAATTTTATATGTCTGATCAGACACATTTATCTTAAAAAACTGTACACTTTACACTGGCCTTTATTTTTTTTTTTTTACACAAAAAAACAAGAAATGTACTAGAGCCTTTGTGCTGTAAGCCTATACAGTAAACTGAATGAGTGCTCTTGGGTATAGAAATTAGATTTTGCTAAATAACATGCGTCAGTCAGTACTGCACATAATTAATTATAAATACTGAATGTTGTTTTATTGGCCTGGTTGTTGTTTATTTAATCACCTGGACTTGTCTGTCTCTGGCCACAAAATAATTTTTACCAACTGCGACATGACACTAGCATCTACAGGCCTCCAGAAAAGCCTGAAATATTGTAGCACAAGTTTACACAAATGCCGTGAACATGCTCCATGTTATAACATGGAAACACGGTTTGGGGACCACATGATTTTGTCTCTGCTTTTTGCAGATGATGTTGTTATGTTGGCCTCATCAGACTGGAACTTTTAGCATGCACTGGGATGGTTTGCAGCTGAGTGTGAATCGGCTGGGATGAGAATCACCGGCTGATTCACAGCCCCTCCAAGTCCGAGGCCATGGTTCTCAGTTGTAAATAGGTGGCATGCCCCCTTCAGGTTGGTGGAGAGATCCTGTCTCAAGTGGAGGGGTTCACTTGTTCACGAGTGAGGGAAGGATGGAATGGGAGGTTGACAAATCTTCTGCAGTGATGCAGTCAATGTACCAGTCTGTCATGGTAAGAAGGAGCTGAGCTGCAAGGCGAAGCTATCGATTTACCTATGCTTCTACTCTCACCTTTGTTCATGAGTTGTGGGACGAGATCCCGGATACAGGCGGCCAAAATGTGCTTTCTCCGCAGGGTGGCTGGGTGCTCCTTTAGAGATAGGGTGAGGAGATTGGTCACTCGGGAGGAGCTCAAAGTAGAGCCACTGAAGAGCTGCAGGAAGTGTCTAGGGAGGTGGGAAGTCTGGCGTCTCTGCTTAGACTGCTGCCCTCGCAACCCGGTCCAAGATAATTGCGGAAGAATATGGATGAATAAATATATT
The DNA here is from genome assembly GCA_024416835.2 of Perccottus glenii. Lineage (NCBI taxonomy): Eukaryota > Metazoa > Chordata > Actinopteri > Gobiiformes > Odontobutidae > Perccottus > Perccottus glenii. The sequence goes on along the minus strand of CM044548.2, from coordinate 20,597,431 downwards.
CTTCTCGTATATATCCAGAGCGGCTATTTCTATGTGCTGCTTGAGAAATAATTGATTGTTGCAATGTGAAAGATAGCGTTTACTTAAAATGGATTCTTTTATTAGGCGACATGTATTCATACACTATTTATGGCATATATGATAGAATGAATGGGCTCTAACTCTGTATAGCACCAGAAATGCAGGGGTTAAAGTGGAAAAAAATCCTGAGCCTGAACTTTTTTTTTAGGGGAATACAGTAACAAGAGCTTAAAGTGCTTCAACAAGTGAACATCTGTCAATTATTTGAGTATTTTATCCATATTCAAGCTTGTTGCTTCATCAACATTGAGTGAAAACATGCATTTTTTAAGCTTCTCAGACAAACGTTTTTTGAACTGTAGTGCAATGCCATGAGTGTTCATGTAACTCGCATGTTGATTTGAAACCGACAGGCTAGTTAACGCTTTTTTGTCTTCTGCCAGTTTTCTACACAGGGTGACCAGTGGCTGCGAAATTCTGAATGACAAATCATGTTCTGCTATAAATGTGCACAAACGTATTTTTAAATCGCAGACACGGTCAGTCATAGACAACGGTGTGTCAGCTGTAACAGTTGCTCCCGGCAACGTCGTGGTAAGTTTAAGTGGCTTAAGTGGCAGCGGCTCTATGACCGGGGTCTAAATCATGACGAGCAAGCACTTTCTTACCGCTAATGGCATACAGTAGCTTCCTCGAGCAAATCGTGCAGAAACAAGCCCCGGGCTCTCTCAGTTTCTTGCACCAACTGCCAAAAGGCTCGCCATCTCTACTTTCTTCAATCCACGCCCAGCGCCATTTATTTTTGAGTCCTTTATCTACTGCTAGGACATCATCCCCAGGCTTCATAAACTTGCGCTCCATTTTTTTTTCTCCGACAACGCTAACGTGACATTGACGTATGGGTGTCAATCATACTGTGTTACAAGGACCCGCCCTTCTCTGCTTCTGATAGGCTTGTAACGTTAGTTAAATCTGCGTTCCTCTCATATGATTGGTAGGTGAAATAAATTGGCTCGAAAATATTAAACCGCATGTGCAGGCTCTCAAATATTATTATTTTTTTCCCTCACGGCCACACGCCGGAGATCCGGCACGGTGCCGGAATACTTTAAGCCCTGGAAATGTAACGCATTGAAGAAGGAAAGTGTCTTCGGGGAAAAAAACCTTCAAGGAAACATGTGACCCACTTTGCTTAACCTTCCTTTGTTTGAGTTTAGTCTTGGAGCCAGCTGTGACATGTCTAGTGCTGTCAAGTGGAATCATGGGATAGGGGCAGATGGACGCGGAAGAGACAGTCGATAAATATACTGCGTGTGTTTCTCCAGCACGTTTGTGTAGGTGAAGATGGCAGCTTTTAGTCTGGCATGTCTGTGAGCGGACGTCTGGGAACACACTGACCATATGCACTGTGATGTTGGCGGACAAATAGTGTTAGTGTCAAGAGAAAGGCCGTTCAACTCTGCTCACTTGGTCTGGCTTTTGTCCTGTATCGTGTGGCACCTGGAGCTAGTACTACAGCCACGTTCATGCCACTAATGAAAATAAATGCTTGTCTAAGAACCCTTATTTTCTCCATTGGAGGGTTTTATCTTCACCTGGGATTTGGTTGAAGTTGAACTTTTTCTTGTTTATTCGCACTGTCAATTAAAATGGCACAAACACAGTTCCCTCTTGAGAGATTTTAATATTGCTCACACTCTGTAGTGGTTTTCTTCATGTGCACATTTTAAGAGAAATAAATCAGATCCTCTAATGCGTCCAAAAGCTACAATTTCTCCTCTTCATCCATGTGAACACAGTACATTTAAATCCCCATATGACTAAGAAAATTGAGCCTTAGGGATTTAGTTCTGTAATGTGCTGTAAGCCAAGAGCATTATGTTATTTCATCCCTTTGTAAATTGCTTTTGTGCAATGAAAATATTCATCAATTCTATGTCAAGAACTGTTTCGCCTGCCCCTCGAGTCTTCCCCCAATCACTGGCTGAGTGTTTTACAGTAATGCTACGTTCCTTATCTGTCGTGACTTTTCAAAAATACTAGAACTGGCTCGGTAAATGAGCCGAGATGCCTCTTCTTGCTCTCCAGCAAGACAAAGATTCCTGCTTTAATTGGGGCTCCATTTATGCGAAATAAAGCAACTGGCTGTGACTGTGCTTTTATTCATTGCGGACAACTTGCACAGATTTTATTTCACAAAACGCTTAATTTCCTTTTCTCTTTGGCTGTCACTTTTAAATAATATTTAAAGAGGGAGATGACTATCCTTACCTTAAAGTAATATGAAGCAGGGACACTGACAGCTACAGCCAATAAAAACACTTGTAAAAAGAAAAGGCTTGAAATGAACTGTGGCTGAATTCTGTCTTAGGTTTTAAATGTAAAGTTTTACTAGCCACAGCTATTTTTTAGGCTATAGAAGAATATAGATGGGGTGTAAAGCAAGAGCAATTTCAACAGCTCATATTAGACTGCATGGTTCTTCACATTCCCAAATATTGGATCTGTCCATTTTCTGTCCAATCTGAGAAACTTTGGTGAAAGCCAAGTCCGGAGGTCAGACAGGAGGTTGGCGAGTGACTGAGGTGGGAATTTGGCAGAGGGTTTGGGGGTTGCTGTTGTATTCCTGACACAGTCCTAAAGCTGAATGCCAGAAACATTTTTCTCTGCAGGACATTACTGTTTGCTGGCAGTAAAAGGACTACACTGTCCTGTAGTTGCACAAAAGCTCACTAACCTCCAAAACTGTCAATCAACAGTCCATTTCTAAGGCTTCTAAGTTCAGGCTGGAGCAGTCCCACAGCACTCTAAACACAAATTCTAGCAGCCCTTCAGTAAGTACTTGATTGTTATTCCTATGTTATTTATAGCAGCTGTGGGTCATTGTAATCATTTAACAAGCCTTTTACCTGCTTTAGAGCTCAGAAACCAGTCAAACTGAGCTCCTTAACCCAGGTTTGCACAAAATTCAGCAGTTGCTATCCTAGGAAGGGCACTTTAGTTGATGAGACAGTTAACACTGGTTATAGGCAGGGCCAGCCCAGCCTATAAGCAAATCCAGCGTTTGTTGAATTGACTGACCCAACAACTCCACTGGAGACACTATTTATTACTACAGGTGAGAAAACTCAATAATGCATGTTGAAGCAGGGTTTTTAATCAGTCTAGTGTGTTAATATTTAAGAAATCACAGAGAATGAGCGTCTGTGAGAGAGTTTTCTCCATCTGTGTTCCGTGCTAGTTTTCCGGGGGCTCAGTGCCAGGGGCGGGGCCCAGAGACACTGCTGCAGCCGCAGCGACTGCGGTGAAAGAGTGATCAGCAACAGCTTATTTTGTCGATCTGTTGGACCCCTGGTGTTTTTATATGAATCTAATAGCCACTAAATAAGTAGTAGCCTGTTTATAAGCGTCTAAAGTAGCAGCCAGACAGGACTCACTGGAGTCTGTGGCCTACTGTCTACGTTAGCACACTTGAGTTTTTACTTCTCTTTAGTTAAATAATGTGCCTTATGCAATTAAGTCAAGATTTTGCTATAGTTTGTAGAGTGCTGAATTATGTTTAATAAACATTGATAAGAAGAGCATGTTGTTGTCACATAATTGATATTGTCTAAAGCAGAGGGTGTAGCCTCATGAAGAGTGGAATATAGCTCTCGTTTAGTGCTGCTCTGATGGGAACTTAAGAGCACACTGTTTAACAAAGAGTAGCCTCATGCACTTTAATTAATGTTTTAAAGAACACTAAATATACAGCTGATATTTTATTTAATTTGATTTAAACTTTGTATAGATTTATAGATGTTAGTCAAACCAAAGTTTATAGTTATTTCCATCTGATAATGGTCATTGTGAGGTGAGCTCTCAAGGTCACAGCTGGGGTCAGAGGGAGGGGTTTCTCCTGTAGCTTTAGTTCCACTCAATTTTCAGGCTTTGACAGGTGCTCAGTATTACAACAGGAATGTGATCTTTAAAATAAAAATTGCTTTATCTAAAAATTGAACAGTACAGTATTCTTTCCCAAAGTTATGGCACAGTTTCACATCACAGGTTGAGTTCAGGTTATAAATGACCTAGGCCTAAAGGAAATGTACTGTTGTTGTAATGTAATCGCTACTGCCAGTCTTTTGTGACTGGACTGACTTCTGAATTGGTGAATAAGGATTGTACTGATGTAGGGAACGGCTGTTTCTATAAATCTATGGTTAGGGAGGGCCCCCTATACCGCTTAGGGCCCTCAGATGAACAGGGCATACAGGCAACTATTAGGTCGCAAACTATAGACCGTTGCACCAAGTAACACAGAAAACATGAGATGATTAAAAAGCTTACACTGAAAATAAATAGTATATATGTCAAATCAAGAGAATATGACAATTACACAGTAATCAAATAAACCCTTCTCTCACTCTCAGTACTTTGACAGTCACTACACGAAGCACCCACCATAAAAACCTATTAATTGAGTTCCATTTAACATTTATCAGGTTAGGTGCTACTTGCTGTCCTGTGTAAATCTGGTGTTCTAGTTGTTGGAATGTGTAAAAAAGCAATAAATTATACTTCTGTACCAAAATAAGACTACTTTCTATTGAGAGCTTGTTGATGTAATTTTCTGTAAAATAAGAATATATTTTCTGGCTCCTGGGTGCCTTTATGCATTGCATGCTACATTACGTATATTCTTTAGTTATCAACTCCAAACTGCCAAGAAAAACTTTCATGTAAGATTGCAGTCAGTAGTAAGATTTGTTATAATGACATTTTATTTGGTCAAAAACTCCTAACTGAACAGCCAATAAATAACTTAAGTATAGCAAGTTTAAGGCTTTTTACACGTGGTTGTTTTCCAACCATTCAGCAAGCAAAAAATACTGTCTTGTTCAAATTCCACTATTACTTGAATTGTGTGTAGTATTTTGTACATATTTAACCAGTTTACAAAACATGTCATGTTCAATCAATGTCAAAAAAGCATTTTGTCCATATTCTTCAGATTATTGACAGAACATGCACAATAGTAGCAACCACAGAAAAGTAACGACCACACTTAATAGTTAATTCAGTTCAGTCCAGTAATGTTCCCCTAGGTTTAACAGCAAGTTGACATCTTTTAAGTCATCTTCTAACCGGTCCCACTATACAGCAGCTTATTATTTTAGGCTTGTACAAATATTGCTACGAGGTAAAACTTGATCAAAGTGTTCAGACTTTAGATGAATCAGATGAAATTCACAAGCCAGTCTCTTTATCTCAGAACTGAGAAAACTTTCAGCCATTACTGTGGTGCAAGATGCCTGTGGTGCTATATAATTCTCGAGATGGACTGTACGTAGCTGTGATTTCAAACGAGCAGGAGACTGACTGTTCCCAGAGCAAAGCTGGGCTGAGTCAGGCACTCCTAACCCCGGCACCCACACAGCGGCATTATCAGCCAGAGGATACAATCAGGAAGCACATCAAAGTAAACTCGCTCAGCTGGTTTGTTCAAATGAATGCTTACAATAAAGACCCATAAATACTGACTCATGGAGACACTCCACAATTACAAACAAATGATCAATGATGCGATGCATAATTGAAGAGCAATAGGTCCTTTTTTTCTAGTTTTGAATCAAAATTTAAACCAGAGCTAAGAGTGTCTCAGAGTAGTGCTAACCTCACTGTAACTGAGAGTCATTGGCTATTGTACAGTGTGAATGGGTGTTAATGAGAGTCAATAGATACCTGACTTTTCTGAGCCAGACTCATGTAATGCCTTGTCAGCCCTGTGGTCCATTGATTTCTATTATCTATTATCACGCCAAACGCTGAAAGCTGGCACTGACCATCAGGCGTTTGGGAAGATTCGATGGGCGTCCTGCCCACACAACATCAGGATTGTCCCAAGGTCTCCTTTGTCATCTTTTAAACTTCTCATTTTCACCACAAGCTTCCTGTTCGTATTAGTTAGGAAGTCATGTGTGACATTGCTTGGAATGTATTCCTATATCTGGGCCAGAGTCCAGAAGCAATACTCCTGAATGGGCTTTGTGTCTGATGATAGTCTGCTGTGTTCCCTGGCAATAAGGTGGTGGGAGTCCAGATACTACTCCTCAGCCAAAATTGTCCCATCCATCCATAACGGCCATCCAGTATGTCCCTCATCTTATTGACATACAACCCCAGGTGATTTCTAATATATGCTAACATTTATCAAAGCTGTGATGTCATGTGCTCACCCGTTCATTTGCATCGCAGAGACGACCGAGGGCCCTAAATCAAAGGGATTTCAAACCACTTTGAAAGATTTGCAAATTAGATGAGACAGGCAGTTTATTTTTTTTTCCAGAATGTTTAGCTTTTGGCCCTAAAGTTAATTTTAATCTTAATTCCCTCATTAGGTAAATAGAACAGCATCTTCTCCTATACTAATGCAATTTGCTCAACATACCCATAAAATATTAAGCAACATAAGTGTGAGCATGAGAGCACATATGCATAAAGTATAGCCTCAAAACACTAAACAAAACTCATAAACATGGCAATCACACTAATGATATGTGGCTGGCCTTATTAATCTTCTTCCAGGGAGCTACTAAACTGTTGTCTTATTTTCGCAAGTCTTGTGGGAGGAATATGTCTGTGGAAGGTAGAGCCGATTTAGAATTTGTATGCCGTGGAAAGCACCTTTAGGAGGAGTATGTCTGGTCTGTCTGACGCTCAGTGGTTCTCTGCAGGGAACAGGCACCAACCCAGTCAGCTGGAAGAAAAGACTTATGAGCTCTATTGATTACATGCTTGTATAAAGAGAAAAGGACCACTCTGTGCATAAAGCACTGCTTTTATTGACATTGAGACGGCAACAGGTTGAAGAGATGGGAGAATTTGTCAGAAGAGAGGAACTTGAAAAATAAACTTGGCAGCGCATAGCTTTTGTTAATACTGAAAACCAAAAGGTGTAATGGATTCTGGTTTTAAATATTGACAGCAGTAGAGGCTGAGCTCAGGCTAAAGCTAATCCACCAAAGGAAAATTATGTCAATAACAAACCTCTCCAATGATTATGGAAGAAGCACATATTAATGATTGGTGGGTGGATTAAAATAAAATTTTTATAGTATTCAATGGTGCTTGGAAATTGTGTGTAGAACTTGAAAATTGTGAAAGGACACACGAGCAGAAACCCGCTGGCCCTGGGACTTTGTTGAAAGGTTTTAAAACTCACTGTGAATTTAAAAAAACAGACTGAACACTAGGACCAGTTGTACTTATTTTCCATCAGTCAGTGGCTGAACCACTAATTTTTGGGCTTTTAGTAGCAAAATAAGTGGCTCCCCATCAGGCTGGTACCAACAGTTTTCTGGGCGAATAAAAATGGTTGCAGCTGCAGTTCTCCAAAAACCCAAGATGCCTTCAATTTATCCTAATCTTAAAAGGTCTTTGAGCACCGTCATGAATAGTTCTAAAGTTTTTGCTTGCTAACCACAGGAAAAGCTCATAACAATAGCATACAATGGGCCTCAAAAATGGAAGACTTTGATTAGGTTTAGATTTTGTTCAGCATATCTTTTAGTGACATTAGGCACCCACAAAGAACTTAATGACACTTCCCTGCTGTGGCTTTTCAGTTCATGGAAAAATAAAATAGTTTTTGCACCAAATTCCAACCAGCTAAAGAACAGCAAAGCACTAGTGCACCAAAAGATGTCCATGTAGTGACCTGTGATTATGATTAAAAAAATGATTATGATTGGATTGACTGTCACTGCTGTATAGTCTGAGAAGCTACTACAAAAAAGTCTCACCATCTCAAAATATCTTGGCTAACATCCCGTGAGAGTGTGCTGAGGTTGATTTGTACGACCTGTGGCTAGCCGAGCTGCATGCTCATCAACTCTGTGACCAAGTTCAATAAGCCACACTCCACACCATTTACCTGTGTGGCAGAGCCTTACTAAGTTATATTCTGTCCACTGCTGCTTTCTCTAACCAAACCATTTCCACTCAACTTGCAGCAGGTTAGGCACAGAAATCCATTTTAGGTCTCATTTGAAGATGCTCAGTTGTTTATCCCCGATGCCTTACTGTTGTTTTAGCAGCATTCCTTCACCTGTTAGCTTTTGTTAAGGTGCAAGCATCATAGATCCAATTGTCTGTGAAAATGGTTTTGGTTGGATTCAAAAGTAATTTTTTGCTGTGATTTTGAAATAAATATCCAATAATGGAAACTCGTTCACTCATTTAGTTATACTTTGTTGGGCTTGTGTCTCTGTCTTTTACAAGCAGCGGTAGAGCAAGTGATGCCTATCTGTGAGTTAGTATTAACTATCAAACTGTCTTCTTGTAAGCTGCATCCTCACATTTAGTAAAAGAGCCAACTGCTGTATAGTGTGACTTATGCCAGCCATCACACGAACTCCATTAATTTACATTTAGTCATTTAGCAGACGTTTTTATCCATATTGACTTACAAATCAGGAAGCAAGAAAACAATGGAAGCAATTTTAACACAAGGTAGCAAAAAGCACAAGTGCACCTAAAACTAGTCTGTTAAAACCCAGCACACTACTCTTGGCGGCAGTAGCTCAGTGGGTAGAGTGGTCGTCTTTCAACCGGAAGGTAGGCGGTTCGATTCCCACTCTCCCCACAGTTCATACTGTCATTGTGTCCTTGGGCAAGACACTTAACCCACCTTGCCTCCAGTGACTGTAACACTGGTAATTACATTAGAACAATGTAAGTTACTTTGGATAAAAGCGTCGGCTAAATGAATAAATGTAAATGTTTACAAAAGTTGTTTTAAGAAATGGAATTGAAGTAGAACTCAGTGTTTGTCAGTCAGGTGTTGACGGAGGAGATGTGTTTCAAGCGTTTTTTAAAGATGGCAACAGAATCTGCTGATCTTGTAGCAGAAGTAGATCATTCTAGATCACTCTGGATCTGTGGAACAGATCCAGAGAAAGAACGCAAGAGTGATTTTTTACCTTTTTGGGACGGTACCACCAGATGTTGTTCATTTGCAGAGCGCAGGGATCTGGTAGGAATGTAGGTCTGTACTAGTGAGTGAAGATATGAGGGTGCAGAACCAGTGGTGGTCTTGTAGGCCAAGAGCATAGCTTTGAACTTAATGCAGGCGCCAACCGGGAGCCAGTGTAACCTAATGAAGAGAGGAGTTAAGTGCGCTCTCTTCGATTCATTAAAGATCTTGCAGCTGCATTCTGGATCAGCTGCAGAGGTTTGGTTGTGCAGGCAGGGAGTCCAGCCAGTAGAGCATTGCAATAATCCAGTTTGGACAAGACAAGAGCCTGGACTAGGATTTGTGTAGAGTGCTCTGATAGGAAAAGTCTAACTTTCCTAATGTTGTAGAGAATAAATCTACAGGACCGGGTGATACTGGCAACATGACTTGTGAAGTTTAGTTGATCATCGATTACCACTCCCAGATTTCTGGCAGTGCTGGACGGTGTAAATCAAATACATACATACAAATGAACCTATAATAATGAACAACATAGAAAAAGTGCTATGTGAAACTAAAACAAAAAACACATTGATCATTTTCTTAAATAATATTCTTGTTTTGTACATGTACTATTACCTACACCCCTGATTTGTTTTCCGATAATGCTATTTAAGCTCAATCTGTCTCGTGCCCTCTCACATTGTTATACAAGTAAGCATAAAAGTGTTATGTTGATATATTTTTGAAAAACAACACAATAATGTCTTAACAGATGTCAGAATATATATAATACTGTCCCAAGCTCTATAAGTTATTCCTACAAAGCCCATTCATTTTCAGTTCATAAAAAACTGTTAAATAAGTATAGTCTACATTTATTTTCACCTCAAAAGTTGCACATAATCAACTTCATTTAGTAAGAGATTTTACCACCTTTCTGTGACAGTAATATATCTTACATGTGTGAACGTGTAAGATATACATATGTTCAGACAGAACATAATTGGCTGTTTCTATGTCAGTCAGGTTTATTTGCATCTGTGGTATGCTGCACACTTAGCTTAAGTGTGCGTGGATTTGGCTTTGTGTTGCTGCATTTCAAACGAGGCCAGCAGTTAGCGGAGGTGCAACACCTTTTCTCTCATTAGGCTTTCTAAACAGGATAATGATTCCCCCGAGAAGCCGTCTCTATCGCTCCGCTCGCCCTGTCACTCTGCGCACTGCCATCGCCATGGTGATCAAAGCCAGATGTGCGCACTTCTGTTGCCGCCAACAAAGCACGACTGTACACTGTGTTTTTACAGTTGTCACTCTGCTCAGTGCTGGGCCCGTGGGGAATCTGTGTGTACTGCATTTAAAAGAACGAAAAACATTGCAGACTGACACACACAGACTTCAATTTACCCAAAAAATAACTACAGAAAACATTCTGACCTACAAACACAACAGATGTTTAGCATTACCTTTAATTCTTTAACTCTAAGTTGCTTACATTAAGTTCTGTTTTATGGTAAAATAGTGTTGCAACCGACACAACTTTTGGTTTTTAATAAGTAAGTAAATAAAGGGCTGATGCTGGCTGACTTATTAAGATGCACTGTGTCACTATTCCTTTAGCTCTCAGCACTGGATCAAATCCAAATCAGGTTTACTTCAGTTTTCTGAGTGGACTTTACCCCTCTTCAGCTTTGCTATGTAGCTACACTTGCTACAGTTATTAATAAGTATCACTAATGCAGCTCTATTATCAGTTGTGGTCCACATTCAGGAGAACACAGCCAAAAAAAGTATGTTGTCATTTTAGACATTTTTCTATTCATTTTGGTTTTAACAGCAGGGTTATAATAACATTATACACTTTATAAATAATGACAGAATATGTTAAAGGAATGATGTATCAGAATTACATCTATGAAAAAACTGCAAAAAACATAATATGACACTTAATTGTTTAATCTTTAAAGGTCCAATGCTTAGCTTTTATGGCTTGGAACTTTTCATTCATAGTGACAGTGGAGCTAGACAGAAAACTGAGAGAGCAATGAGAATTAAATGGCATGGAGCAAACATAACCCAAAACTCAAACTCAGGTTGCTCGTCCGTGTGGCGTATGGTCTACAGAGGCAGCCCCACATTTATCTGTAGATAATTAAAACTTCTTGCAACTCATGTTTTGGTGCTACAAACCTCCCTAATTTGTTGTGTCTGCAGATGAATAAATATGCAGTGAACACACAAGACTGCAGGATACCATTTAGCTGTCTGAAGTCAAAATAAAGCAGTGCATTTACACAAATAGCAGGATATTTCAATATCTGCTGTGCGATTTTGCAAATATGCATGATTTCTTAGAAATGTGTCGAGGTTAGTTTCAGTCTTTTATTCTTTATAAAAAATGAAAACAAACAGCATGGAGAGGCACAACAACAAAGGAAACATATTTACACTGATGTAACACAAGTGTTCAAAGACAAACACACACACTAACAAAGACTCTTGACAGATGGAGATAGCCCCTGAAAAGACAGGGCAGCGCAACAGCAAAGAATAACAAAAGAGAATTAAGAAATCCATTGTTGATTAAAGCGAGTGTTCAACCACAAACAACATAAAGACTTTACACAGACATAAAGATTGAGACAAAAGAGGAATGTCTTGATCTATTAACAGCAAAGAAACACCCTGTCCCCGAGTGACACTGTTAGAGTGTCAGTTTACCACCAGTACAGTCTCTTCCTGGATCTGTGCCCGACAACAAGGTGACTCTGCTTCGGATGTAAAATGATTAGTCGGAGGTCTGCCACAAAGTGAGGCCGCATGCTACAGCTTCATAAAAAATTGCTCAGAAATGGGTTTGTTTTGACTTTGAGAGGGACAAGGGAAATGAGAAGGAAAAAGAGGCATCACAGACCAAAGGTTTGGGAGGAGCTCAAGGATTTCTCTGTTCATGAAAGAGCAATTTTTTTTTAACAATGGGAAAACAAACGGTCTGAAACATGAGGAATGATCCATTGTGTATATTTTAAAACAGTGGGCAACAACCTTTTTAAGTTCAAGATCTCTGAGTTTTGTTGAAAGAAACGATTAGAAACTATTATGCCTATTGGCAGACAGACTGAAAAAGACCAGATTGTTCTAACTCAAGGCTTTTTATTGAGGCAATTCTTTTTTGAAATACATTTGATGGTTTTATCTTTCAAACTAATGCAACCAAAGAAGAGCTTCCTTATAAAATTGCAATATTAGACAGATCAGCTAATGCCGATTACACATACTAACAGCACTTTGGAAAGGTATAGGTATAGCTGATGTCTAAACCCTGTCTGAAATTTTGTCATTTTGACTGCAGTTTTAGCTGATAAACAATATAGTTTACACATTGCCTGCAACAATGTGTCAGATATCTAAGACATTCATAGAGACTGCTGTTACGGCATATAATAAGTAACTGTTGTATATCTTAGTTAGCTATGGCTATTATACAAACCCTACTGTACAGCACAGTCACAAACACGTCCACATACTTGTAGTTGTCTGAATGAGTGCGTTTGGGTGAACGTGAAAGTTGTGCAGTGTTAGGGCGGCAGTAGCTCAGTGGGTAGAGCCGCCGTCCTTCGTTCGGCGGGTGGGCAGTTCGATCCCCGCTCGAAACATCCCAAAACGTCATAACATCCCGCTCTCCCCCACATACTGTTGTTGTGTCCTTGGGCAAGACACTTAACCTACATTGCCTCCAGTGAGTGTTCTGTAACACTGGTAAATAGCTTAATCTGTGTAAAGCGCTTTGAGTGCCTACTACAGTAGGTGGAAAAGCGCTATATAAAAATAAAGATTATTATTATTATTATTATTAGAGGTGAAGATAAACAAAAGAGAATAGTTGGGTGTAAGCAAGCCAACAGGCTGTCTAGAGCAGCACAAGTGAACCGAGGGAGCGAGAGGCAGGGGGAAGCTGGAGCTTTTCTCCTCCCCGGCACCAGTGAAATTCGGTGTGCCACAAGGGTCTGTGCTTGCTCTCATACTTTTTTCACTATATGTTACACCATTGGGACAACTCATCAGAAGTTATGGAGTAAACTTCCACTGTTATGCCGATGATACACAGCTGTATCTACCAATAAAAGCGAATAATACTACTGACATCAAGCGTCTAGATGCCTGCCTTGTTTCAATTAAAACATGGATGTCTAAAAACTTCCTCCATTTGAACTCGTATAAAACAGAGCTCTTGTTAATTGGTCCTGCCAGTCATCGGCACAAGTTCAACAATCTTACTGTCTCGATCAACAACTGTGTGTTGGAGCAAGGCAACACTGTGAGGAACCTTGGTGTCATTTTTGACTCCACACTATCTCTGCAGCAGCACATTAGTGAGGTCACTAAACTGGGCTATTTTCACTTGAGGAATATCTCAAAAATTCGCTCCTGCCTCTCTTTAGCTGATGCTGAAATTCTCATTCATGCATTTGTCACATCCAGGCTGGACTACTGCAATGCGTTATTCTCTGGACTGGAAAAGTACTCACAGACTACAAATGGTCCAAAATACAGTCGCCAGACTTTTAACAAAGACCAGGAAGTTTGATCACATTACTCTGGTCCTGGCTTCATTACACTGGCTTCCTATTCATGTTAGAGCTGATTTCAAAGTTCTCCTGTTAACATATAAAATCCTTTGTTCGTACCCTCGTACCCTTCGCTCTCAGGATGCTGGCCTCCTTCAACTTCCTCGAGTAAAGAAGTCTGCTACAGAGCCTTTTCTTATAGAGCCCCATTTTTATGGAATGGGCTCCCGGCGGAAGTGCGGCAAGCTGACTCTGTTGAGGTTTTCAAAAGCAAACTCAAAACATACTTATTTCACCAAACGTATGGAGACTGATTGATCATAGGTACACGTTTACACTGGTTGTAGCTGTAGGTACACGTTTACACTGGTTGTAGCTGTAGTTACACGTTTACACTGGTTGTAGCTGTAGATACACGTTTACACAGGTTGTAGCTGTAGGTACACGTTTACACTGGTTGTAGCTGTAGGTACACGTTTACACTGGTTGTAGCTGTAGGTACACGTTTACACTGGTTGTAGCTGTAGGTACACGTTTACACTGGTTGTAGCTGTAGGTACACGTTTACACTGGTTGTAGCTGTAGGTACACACTAAACCGCTCATATTATTATCACATCTACCTATTACAGTTTTTTTTATTTTCTCCCTCCTCCTAGGGTTGGCGCAAACCTCTGACCTGCTGGGTGATGTGTACCCGATGTGTTGTCGGGATCACCAGGCCCAGGTGGATCCTGACGAGCTTTGGGAAAGTCCGCCTCTGAAACAAGCACGTAGCACCAGTAACTCCTCACAGGAGAAAAGTTCACATCAAAGTGAAAACGTACAAAGTTTTCTTGTATAACACCTTACTGAAAAGTTACTTTACATGCTAGTGATATAAAAATGTTAGTGACAGTTACAATTTTCTGCCAGGACTGTTTTACTAAGACACTTAAGCAGGTATTTTGAGCAAGGATAAATGAATACATCAGGACTACTTAATACTACACTGCTAAAGTATTAAATGACTGAATGGCAGAAATTCAATATTTTATTATATTATGCCTGGTTTGGGAAACTGTTGCAAAATGAGGTTTTTAATCAATGTTTTATGTTTAGGAGGCTCAGCACACTTGGTTAGGGGGAGATCTTTTTCTTGATTAAATATTTAGAAAAAAAGGCCCATGCTGACTCGAGAGTATTTTTAAGTGTTCAGATTCAAACCGCAATCCTCACCTCGTCCAAAGCGTTCTAATAGCCCTAACCTAACCACACACGGGATAAACCAAGTCTCGGATGTTGAGACTCAGAGTAAAGAGTGCATCTGACCTGGATATCTTTAATCCATTTGGTTGAGTGGCTCTCTTGTGTTTGAGCAGGAACACGATGAGTTGAATTTGTAAAACCACCGTGTAATGTCTTGTTTTTCTCTTCAATGCGAGCGTGACCTGCAGCATCTTTTCGTGTTGCTCTGCCTTGTCAGAGTCACTGTACAGTCATTGTGTGTGTTTTCAGCAAGCTCTGCCAAAACAGGTGAGATCACACAGCAGTAGTGCGACTAAGACGCCGAAGGAGCACGGAAGCTGCTGTCTCTGCGCCGCGGGCACGCTACTTGCTCTGCATACGCTGTGTACAAAAGGTGTCAGAACATCACACTTCCTGGATTGGGAAGAAGAGAAAAGTTGTGTGAAAATCTAGGCAAAATTTGGCTTCCGTCAAAGCATATCTTGAGAAGAATAAGCTTATAGAGCCATACAATCCAGTCAGTGGCACCTGTATAGCATGCAAAAGTAAATTTGTCTTACTTTGAGAGAAAAAAAGTGACATATTTGTTGAACTGGTTTGTACTTTTAACTTACTTTACCCATTGCAAAACCTACCACACGTTTTCAGCTTCATCTCCAATCAAAGAAGCCCAGATTGCAATCTGCTGCACAATATGTTTTGCACCACTTTATTAGGCCCATAGATAAACCTCATGGCTGGAACACAGGCCTGTGAGTAATGAAGGCTCCCTCGACATAACAAGATTGTACCCTCCTTATGCTCGCAGTCTCCTCTCAATTTGCACTGTCTATGAGTTTAGCCGGTCATTTTCCTGATTTCTTTTCAAAGACACAGACCCTCACAGATGCTGAAACAAAGTCTAATCACTTTTTGGATCTTGAAGACATGCAGGCAATTAACAAAACGTATTGTTGTAGCGTATGCAGCTCCAGGATCCTATTTCGAGAAGGCAAGACATTCCAGTAGTTCTTTGGAAGTTCTCAGTTTTAGAAAAATAACCTCATGTTGCATAGAAAGTCTATTTAGTATTCCTCAAACATTTGGTGACACTTTTTGTGGGTGTTGTGACCTTAATCTTCGACAATTTCTACAGAAAATTAATTATCCTAATATCATGCCAGAAAACACTGTATTAGGCAAAGGAGAACACCCACACAGCTAATCCTTAGATCAAAAATAATACTGACAGATTTGAAAACACACTGTAAAAGTGGAAGGAAAGAAGGATGAAATAAAGTAGCAAGACTTTTTTTTTTGTAAATCTCAACACTCAAAAGGACTAAGATGACACAAATGAGTCAAACCCTCAGCAAATGCAATCTAACCCTTTGACATTCTTGTTATTTATTTTGTGAAATAATTTTTCAGGACAAGGCAATTATTGTTTCCTTTTTTCTAAGACTTTATTATGACAGAAAAAAAACTGTCTGACTGTATTCCAGGTTTGTTTATTTGGTTGCTAGTCCAGAAGTTAGGCAAGGCCAACAAGGAGGTATCAGTTCCTCACGTGTAAATGCATGGCGTGGTTGGGTGATGTGGGGATAGGCTCTTGGCTTGGCTCCAGATGGGTTACGTTTCCAAAGTCATACTAGTCATTTACAACCTGACGGGCAACAGTGAGCAGACCCTGTCATCTGCTTCCATTTCTCAATTTTAGTGTCACCTGCAAAGAACAAGACTAAGCAAAATCCTCTGTGTATTCATGTCAGAGCCTCAACAGTATGTGTTGTTAGGGACAGTTTTTGATGTGTTTAATTAATTAATAAAAAGGGGCAATAAAGGTTCACACATGCTCTTTACAAGCCTTGTCAGCTGTGAGTTTTATTTTATCAATTTAATCAATGCAGATGCAAAAAACTATGGCAGTTAGAAGCATACATGTACTGGTGTGGAAAGAACCCAATGTTGTAAAGTACTGTATGTGCTCTGAGGACCCAGGCCGATTATCAGAGTTAAAGGCACAATATGTCGTATTTATTGTACACAACAGATTAATAGAGATATTTATTTGTATTTATTTTAAAGATGTTTTTTAGATGCACTTTACATTATTTGTAGCGCTTGCACTAAATATAATATAAATTTTGTTCCAAGTGCACAATGTATTTTTTATGTGTACTATGATAAACAATAAAGTATCTATCATCACTAACTTGGCACCATCCACTCTTTCAGAACTCATCAGAGATTTAAAGTCAAATCCAGGACTACGCTGACTTTTGAATGAACTCTAGCCACCTGCTTTATCGTTTTCCTTTCTTCTGTGAATAAGCTGAGAGCACTAAACATGGGAAATGGTGAAATATTGGAGGACTGTACAGTAAGTGCTAAAGGTTTACACCACCTATGACCTGATCAACTAACATGGCAATGACATAGTTTTCAAAGTCAATGCTTCAACATCTGTCAAATTATCCTAGCTCGTTTGTTATAAAAATAAGTATGCTAATTTGTTTTAGATTTTTTTTCATTTGACTTTTTAAAAAAAAAGGTCTGTATAATTACAAACTCAAAACTCCTCCTGGTGGTGGCTGCAAACAGGGAATTTTCCCATGGGAATAATAAATACAATTTATAAATAAGATAAACTATAAATTGTAGATTACAGTAAACCTTCAGTAAATAAACCATAGCACTTTTGTCGAGACATTCTTATAACTGCTGTATACCCTTTGTATTCAACACACCTCAGCAACACTTAAAGATAAAAATTATTTAGCTCAGTGCTAATTTGTGTAATTGTACAAATAAAATATATATATTTTTTGGTGTACAATTAGTCTAATAACTTTCTGTTTAGGGACCAGTTTAAGGAACACGGCAAATAAAAAAACAACACGTTTTAGATCTTTTATTTTATTTGTAAATGCTTCTATGACCAATACATATTTGAGATAATATTCGCTATAATGAGCATAAATATGGTTACATGTAAATTTATAATAGTGAAACTGACTAAATGCAGTCCACTCAACCAACGTCGCAAAATATAAGAAAATCACCTACAATAAGACATATATCGTACATAGATTTTATATAGCCTTTTAGAAAATACAAATATAAAAGCCACCAGTTTTAACAAACACAATGAAAAAGGAATGAAATGAATGACAGCATTAAGGGACAAAAACCGTGGCAAATGTAAAGCAGAAAGTAGACTTTAAGAAACAACATGAACATGGCTTATCCATTTATATTGCATGTTTTAAAATGCAATGAAAGTGCTTAGCATTTATTGAAAAGGCTTACATAGTGATCATTGCAGATGGATAGATTCTATTTTAAAAGCGGCTAAACGATGTGCATGTTAATGTAGGAGTATTGTGTTTTTGAAAGTTCTTATAGATTATTCTGTGGGTCAAATGCAGGCTATCCTTTACATTAATTTTGTTTAATACATGAAGCTTTTAAAAGCCACTATGTTGTGTCTTTTTTCATTTTTGGTTATGTTTATGGAATCATTTTATATTGTTTTTATTTAGTGCCTGTGTGTGAACAAACAAATATTAGGTGTGTTCAGTCTTACAGAGCCCTGAGCCTGGCCAGCAGAGCCTCTACATCCGTCTCGCCATTGCTGACCGTCATGCCAGCCGTGGAGGGCGTGTGGACGGCTGGCGGCTCAACTTCTACCTGCCTTTCCTTCTCAACTGCTTTGAATGCCTCTCTGTCCAGCGGCCGCTCCCTGTCCGTTCCGTAGGTGTGGCCAGCTGTGTTTTTGTACCTGCGGGCTGGCTCAGCAGCCTTGGTTCGGGCCGCGGATGGTTGGCCCTCTGACTTGTTATGAGCCTCCTTGAAAGTGGGAGCTTTCAGCGCCTCAGGTACCGCATTGATATTCTGCCGAGAGCGAGACCTCTGCAAAGGTGCTTTGTTGTTGTCTGAGTGAGAAAAGCAGAGAAACAAAAGCAGTGAGCACAATTGAGGATAACACAAGAGGAGAGTAAGAAGTGTAAACAAGACTGACTTATTAAATGAAAGGAAACAAGAGTGTTACTCAAATTACTAAACTCCATAGGCGGCAAGAGAAAGGCTGAGGAAGCAAACACACACATGTGAAGCACATATAAAGAGATGGATCTACGCACAAGCGGCCATGCTGTTAGTGCACACACAAACACTGCAAAAAGCATGTATAGACTCACTGATGAGGACAAATTTTGTGCCGCAGACAGTGGCACGCAGCCAGCGCAATATGATGAAATGGATATGCCTGATCAACCACAACAGAAACTCAATAACACCGTACATCCCCGCTTTTCCAATCTCCCAGTCTCCTTCCTTGTCTTCCTCATCATCGTTTCTTCTTCCCCATCATCTGGCCACCCGCTCTCTTTCAATTTAATTCAATTCAAATAATTGATTCGATAGAAACTTCAGTAGCTTCATCAATGCAAATGTACAAAAAACAACAGCAACAACACAGATGATATGCACTATACAGAACACCAGGTAAACACATAGTATCAATGACAGTTAGACACTAAATAGATCATCAAAATAAAGTTGAATGGACTGCTGTAAAAAAAACGGTTTAAACCATTTAAATCCAGTTTCAACCTTAAAGGAAGGTTGAGCTTTCTGTTTAAGGTGTTGTTTTTTTTACAGCATTTTTCCATTAAGTTGCTAACGACCTATCAACAAACCAGAAGTGAACATGTCTGGTGTACCAGGTGTACCAGGTGTACCATTAGGTTAAACTGACTTAAACCCTCTGAGGAATACACACTCAGCTCACTGACCAAATTGCTTTAGGACTGACAAACTTCTTCATGGATAATAAAAAATAAAGAATGCAGACAAATGAAAAAAAAAGAGGGCTATGAGGGCAAGGACACTATTGTACATCATTGGTTTATTCAAAGTATGCTTCTGAATGAAAAAAGTGGTGTACGATTTAAGTTCTTTGTTTTATTCTCCTGTTGCCTAACCTCAGCTTTAAAACAGATGAGCAGACAGACAGCGGGACAGAGCACCAGCCCAGATCAGACCTGCGTTCTGCATTATAATCCCTTTGAGTAGATCCTAGACTTCATCATCAGTATGTGCGTGCTGGAAGCCACGGCTAAATCCATATTCATGTGACCTTGAGCGCGAGGCTGAGAGGAGTGGCGCGAGGAAAGACACCGCCGCATTTAAAGTTTCCTGAGCCCGAAATGTCTGGCAAACAGGAGTCAAACACAGCGGTGCAGAACAGAGCGACCCGCTCCGTCAGCCAATCGGTAATGAGTTTGGAGCGTGGCCAGTCAGTCATGACAGTGTGTTTTATGGGCTGCGCTGACAAATGACAAGGAACGTCCCTGAACGCAACCTCTGACAAATAAATAAGGATAAAAGCAGGAAAATGAAGGATCCAGCTTCAAAATTAAACTAAGGGCAGCACACACATACAGTACACTTGTTAGGCAAACAAAGGGCAGTGAGGATTTTAAAGGGATAAAATGAATACAGTGTGTTGCCATGCAGCTTTGACTGATCATTTACCGCAGCTGAAAGTCTCCTCTCATTATACCACCCTCTCTGGTCTTTTCTTTCTTTTTTTTCATTGGGCCAGTCTCAATCGTAAAGACAATTATTCCCTACTGTTGATCCTCCGGCTTCACACTCCCCAGCATGTCCTGTTGCTCTCCTCCCTCTACAAAACCTGTTTTCTGCCCCCACGCCTGCCACACTACGCACAATCAGGCCGATGCCCCACAAACTCCCCGACATAAAAATCACACAAAGGCTTATGCAGGGAAAACTATCAAGTGTAAAAATAAACATTTCTATAGGAGACTGGCTGCATAATCATCTTGGGATCTTTTAAAGAAAAGTATAATTTACATTCAAAGTACATTTTCTGGTCTACAATTTTGGTTTCTAAAATGTTTTGACACGATGGTCAAGATCAAATAGTAATGGTTTTTCTGACTTCTAAGAAGGACAATAACCTCTCTTTCATAAACATAGGTCGTTCAGCAGATACTCCACAATGAGGCTTTCAGTTGCCTGCCTGGCACTTTGACTGCACTAGTCAGATCAACATATGTCACAATAGCATTTCAGGTGGTCCTACTGCATCCCAGCAAACAGTTCTGTGTCTCTTATGGTGGTAATCTGACTAGACAGACTAATTAATACACAGAACCAAATGATAAAGAGCAGATCAGTGCATTGTGTCATATGACATTAGTGCAGCAAAAAGCACACAGACACTCAAGTTCTGATAAAACAGATCGTATTGCAGTCTCTACACAAACGTTTTTCGAGGTTCAATTGCTTTTTTTGTTACTTATTAAATAGGTAAAGTAAAAATGATAACTGCAGCCTTTAAATAACCAAACAGTATGTGATAGGAGTGTACTTTATATCACACAACCCATATGCTCAAAAAGGATCCTTATCAAAAGCTACATTTCCTCCCTGTTCCGATCTCTTCAGCCTTTAGTGTTGTACATGATCAAAGTGCTGGCAGATCAAGTTTCTTCAACATTTGCCCATCCATGACACCTAGCTGGCCCTTGCTTTGAAGCACAGGTAGGTCTTCACTGCTCACCTTCATTCACTCTGTAAAACATGCCTGAAAGATGTAAAACATCATCTTTCTGGGTATGCTCATTTCACCAACATCTGCTTTTACAAGGAAGACAGGTAAAGAGGAAATGATAAAACAAAAATTCCATAGAAAATTTTGAGGAGGCAATCTCAATGCATAATTTTAACTTGTAAATCTTTGCATTAATTAACAAAGCAAGGAGCTGTTAATGTAGCTTTGGTGAAATAAAGAGAAACTGTTATGATCGAACAAATAACGCGATGTTGAATATGGACAGCATAATATCAATAATTGTAGCACAGCAAAGAAGGTCTAGAGTTTAAATCCCAGGCCAGACTGGACCTTTCTGTGTGGAGTTTGCATGTTCTTCCTGTGATGGGGTGCTCCAGTTTCCCCTAACAACATCAAAACATGCTGGGCATCACCTAGTGGAGGCTGCCGGCATTCAATTTTCCAAAGGAAATAAAAAATATAATGTTAAAAAAAAAAAAAAAAAAAAAAAAAAATACACCAACTTTGTCATTACACATCAAAAATGTTGAATATTATATAAAAATGTACATTGACTTGTGTCAATGTGTGACCTCTGTGCCACAAAACCAACACCTAAACTACTAAATAAATTTAAAAATTAGGCTAAAAATCTAGGTCACAAAAGATGTGACTATATTAACTTATTTTTGCTGTTTCTATGTAAATGTTCTGTATGGACAGTACTTCTTCAAAAAGTGTTTTTGTTTACCTTGATCCAGGATTATTATCATCTACAGTATCTAAACCCAGCCTTTACTTTACACACACACACACACACACACACACACACACACACACACACACACACACACACACACACACACACACACACACACACACACACACACACACACACACACACACACACACACACATAAAAATAGGTAGGGTCAGTGGCAGTTTAGTAACACATGCAGTTAATGTCAACATGAGGTCTGATTTGGCTTTTGGTGTCCAAAATTTACAAAAACATGCCAGGGGTATCTGCCAAAATAACTTCTCACTTCCTATTTAGCATCCTTTCCTCCATTTACATGTGCTGCTTTGACTGCCACAGATGAGCTTTTTACTCATCTTTCTGCCTGCGCCCGTCTTCACTGCTATTGAAGTTTGGAAAAGTTAGCAGGCACGCAGAGTGAGTAAGGGCGGCACAGCAGAGAGACACACTTGAGTCTGGACTGCAGCAATTCTGCCGGTTCTTGTTCTTTTCCCCCAACTGTTAAAGCATCATAGGCTGACAGCGCCATAGTGACAATTAACTCATCTACCAGAGATGTTAAAAAGAGATGCCCTTCTTACATGCAGTCATGCATGTAAGAAGGGCTGGAGATTGGTATTTTCAAATGTGTCAAGATGAACAAAATACCATTCGGCTAAACTAGCAGCATATCACAGCGCTCTGTCTCTGTCCTTTACTTGGCTGGAAGGCAAAATAGGGGAAGAAAAACAACGATGAAAAATCTGGCAGACAGTGCTCCCTCTTCTCACTCTGATGAACAGCTTTGCCATAAAACGTGCCTTTAAAGGACAACTTTCACAGATCTCTACTAGTCACAAGGATGCCGGTTCTGTAGCAAAACAAAACCAGAAAAATCTCTAACAAAGCAGACAAAAAAGCTGCCTAGCTGGTTGAGAATATCATCAAGATTTGGAGATGGAACCATGGTGGATTGTAAAATGTCTGATAGAATGACATTTTGAGGTGACATAAAAGCCAAGGCCCATAGAAAGAAAATAACAGTTTTTAATCTGCAAATAGCTGCAGAGAGAAATTCACATTTTCCTCTTGTCAGATCATTTGGCCATTTGCATTTGCCACTTCAAATACAGATGCAGATGAGCATTTCCTCTCATCTTGCGCTCCCTCCCCTTTTCTTCACTTGTATGAAGTTGGCAGTATTTGATCACTTTAAGAAGAGAGCAGTCAGGCAGCCTCACAAATATACAGACAGTAAAGTGACTTTTTCTCTCAGCGGAGTGACTGGCACAACAAGTTGAAGTTACCGAGATCAAACACACTTCTACAGACGCCATAAATCACAACACAGCTAGGCAACTACACTTGGCAGTTTACTGAAGGTTTTGTCTATTAGTGACTGTTTGGCCTCTTTTTAGTATTTACAAGCTAAACGACATGGGTGCAAAATTCAAGAGTAACTGCACACTGGAGACTGTCTTTTTAAACAAGATTTTATCCCCTAAAGATAGTCCACTGAACTGGAATGAACTCAACACACAATTGGAACGATTTATCCAGTACCATAGCAGAGTTTAAAATGCTTTATAAATCATTAATCATCTTGTCATAGCTGTCAGAAAAAGGCCTTATGGCATGTCACCTCTCAAATAGTGAACCCATATTTATTGGCTATGACTGTATGAGTGTTGTGGCTCTATTGAGGACTGGATTCAACAAAGCCAGGTGTAATAAGTGCTGACGGGACACAAACAACTTCAAAAGTCTATTGGCGAACATGGGGAACATAAATATGGGTAGTAAAAATACAACTTGACAGACATTAAAGCTCTAGTGGTGTTCTATGGGCTGCAGATCATGCAAATAAACAGGGAAGTACATTGCAGTAAGTTCAGCTTTAGCCTAAAAAAAAAAGATTATGCTTAAATGGATGGAATGCAAAAAAGCATGTGAAATATAAAATAGAACATGGCTAAATTGCAAAATAAATAAGAAAAAATTGGGGGTTATTTGCAATTTTAATTGATTTTTCTTATGTTATCAGACTTAAAAATTCAATTGTAGATTTAAATATTTCCTTTAATTTTATGCTTAATGGCAACAACAGTAGATCAGCCGCAGGAGCAATGTGCCTTATCCTCATCATGAAAAGAAAGCAATTTAGGTTAGGTTAAATTTCCATACAATTTTTAATACCAAGGCATTACAGAATATTAATACAATCGCTCTGGACACTAAGGTTAGGGAAACCGATTCAATTACATTTGATCCTGTTCAAAATAAGCATGTAAGGAACATAGTAAAATGTTGTTTGAGGCTATACAAGAGGCAAATAGCACCTCTCATCATCAGGTTTGTTTGCTTTTAGACTACATTAGCTGAGACGTCGGGCTTTAGAAAACAACTTTTATTTGTAAAGTAAATGTGCTATAAGTGGTGAAAAATACAATGTGTTCTTTTTTGTGCACGGTGAAAAGCAGATCCAAACTGAGCGCACAGTATAATGAATATATGTGAGATGTTTGAGCATGTGGCTTGTTATCTTGCCTGTGTGCATTAGACCGGCTGTAATTAAAGATCATTACCTGGCAACACCCCAGCCATTGAAGGTTCTGTCTCATCCTTGCAGTGTTTATACAATTTGTCTTATTAAAAAGCACAGTCATATAAGGGAAAATCTAAAATGAGTAAATGAGTAAGAGGTGATCCCTAAGGAATGTAAAAAGCAAAATAGAACAAAAGTGGTAGAAACAATCTGATTTGTGATACAGGGCTGTGCAAACTGTGGAGTGGAGAGGAAAATGGGAGAAATGTGGGGATGGGGTTGTTGAAAAAGCACCTTAACAATCCACAGTGGATAATGTGCAAACTACCAGTGTTATAGGAAAGTGAAGCCTGCTCTACTCTAATGCATAGCAAATTGTTTTCTTTTGTTGAACTATAATTTAACCTCGACTTCTCTTCAACATTTAACAACCTCTCTCAAATACAGAGTTAGTAGAAGGACAGAAGTGAGCTACTAGGACTGGAATTTACAATCAGTATCCAGTCTGCGACAATGTCATTGATGACAAGAAAATAATTATTGGTTACATCCTTGAAAGCAGGTATCATAACTTAGCAGGTGTGCCAGAAGTACTTTTTGATTAAAAAATGATCAAACTAAAAACAGTGATGCTCCCACATATCACTTTTGTACAATTATGTTTCAAAGACAAAACCTATTTTTAGAAATATTTTTTGCAAGCACCTTTTAAATAGGTTTCTTTGACATTTACCTTTTGTTATGAATGGAAGGTAGCCTTTTGGCAGGTGTGGCAAGTCAGGAGTTACTATATAAAGATACTTTATGAACAGAGCAATGAAGCCTTAAAAACAGCTTGGTTCAAGAGAGAAAGGGGACAGTACTTTGACATTTATAGGTCACCGACCAATCTAAGGTAAACATCTCTCTAAATATTCTCGAAGTGGACATGGCACAAGCACAAAGACCAAGCCAGACTCTTAATATCAAATGTATCAAATATAAATATTAAAAAATGTAAAAGAAACAGTCACAGTTTTAGTTTCTATGGTCAATAAGGTCCACATTGAGAAAATGAAGAGAGTGAGGTGGAAGTCTCTAAAGTCTTCCGTTGAAGCGCGGCCACGGTGAGCTGCACCCAAGCATGACATTACGTTAACACGCCTTGGTGCATCTAACAATGCTTCAAAAGTGAGGCTGGTTTCTGGCCGCTAGTCCTGCTCTGTGGTAGTCACAGTAACACGGAAAAAAATACATAAAAAAATTTGAAATGAACTGTCCAAAAAAAAAAAAGTATTTATAATAATGTACAATATAAATACAAATGATCATAACTGATACAAATGATCATAAATGATCAAAAGTACCTTTGTGGACAAATTGTTCAATAGCCATATCTCAGCATTAGCGTGCACTGTAGGACTCAGTGTTAGAGTTTTTGAAGTTTGAGTCTCTGAGTTTTAAATCACAACAAAGCAATTGACACAAGAGCAAACGAGTAAAGATTGCATAAAAATGTCAAACTTTTGTCACAAAAGTGAAGACTCAAGCCATTAACAATTGTGTACTCAAAGACAATGTTTAAGGATGCAAAAATAATGCCAGTACAGTTCTGGCCAAGCCGCTCTCATCTAACCCCTCACGTATGGACGCCACCATACAGCAATGTACCTTTGTCCACCAGAGGGCAGGCTCCAAGAGCAGTAATATAAGCAGAAATCCAATGGTGACTTTACAAGTGTAAAGATTTACAGCCTGGTGGATGGCTCTGGTCTCTAGAGCTAAGTTTTTACTACATGACAACTCTGGTGGGGGGTGGGTTATCATTTGCTTTTGTGCATAAGCTGTAGTCAGAAATGTCAAGATGTAATTGCCATTTTATTGCCCTGTGGTAAGGCCAATATTGGTGAATGGGGAGCAATGGGCACGCAACATCCATTTATATACAATCTATGGTTTTGGCATGTCAAAATAAATGTGTCACAGACAGACATCTCTGGCCAATACAAATCATGGCAATGCTCTTTGTCCCAACCTTAAAATACAATGTCTTTTTTTTTTTTTTACAAACATAATTAAGCAACTTTCATGAGACTGCAGTACCACAGTGTAAATTTGCAGTGAAAATAAATAAAATAGCCACCTTGTTCAGCATTGTTAATGACCTATACCACAGAGAGTTTTATTTCTCTGTCGGTTATTTAATCACCTCAATTTACCCACAGTGTTTTGCTATGGTCAGCAACAATTAGCAATCATATTCAAGTACATAAAAAGAAAACAAAACCAGTTTGTGATATAAACAAAAACACCCTTCTGTATTACAAAAAGGAAATCTACCTGGCAGATGGTAACAGCCGCCTGGGCTTTTACTCCTGCTTTAGTCTAATTATATCTACAAGCAGGGTAATGGACTGAGAATGTTTCCGCATACAGGGACAGCATCACTTCCTGGGATTTCTCTCCGACATACATATATAAGCACAACAAACAGACATAACTGCATGGAAAGTAAACACACAAATGCACAGTCCTTTTCTAATAAGCGCAGACTATTTTACAGAAACAAGTGAAGAGGCGGTGTACTCTGCTGCCTCTGGCATGAATTAAACATGCCTTGGTTTCAGGTTGTGCTACCTGTTGTTGTTTGTAAGGTTACTGCTGGTAAATATCCCCAGCAGTCATAGTTCAATGCAAATGTATTTCCCCACAGTTGCTTCACACTAACTACGGCTTGCCTTCTTCAGCAGTGTGCACCTGTCATACTGGGTAAGAGAAACTATTGATCTTCACATGCTTCCTTCCAGACCTGTACTCGCCAAATGCACTGGCAGACAGGCATACAGACAGCAGGGCACACTTCTGCTTTAGCTTGTCATCAGTGTAACAGGGATTAATGAACTGGTTGACTAAGGAGAAGTGTAAATGATAGATGAGAAGCAGAGTAAAAAGATTCCTCTATGTTGTAAATTCATTGGATAAAACATAAGCTAAGCATTTGTATCAATTCTAGGGCACATTTTAAATGACAGTCCCAGACAATTGAGAATGAATGTGCTGGACTGTCAGACAGCATTTAGTGCCAATTGTTTTGACTCAAAAATGTTAAATATACATTGAGTGTTTTCACTTATCATTGCATTCATTGCTAATATATGATTATTGTGTTCATAAATAATGAAGTAGTACCAAACCTTGGCTAGAGAACACTCTGCAGATACAAAAGCCTTTGTGAGTAGGAGTAATATAACCAGAAAAATGAGTGAAACCAACAACAATACCTGGGCATAACCTTTATTGAATAACAGCCGGGCTAGCTATACCCATTCAAATTCTCTCTACTTAAAATGGAGCTGGAGGGGCCTTCCCTTAAAAACCTGTTTATCAAAAAGTAGAGGCTTTTACTATTTGAGGCAATTGATGTGATTGGTTGTATGTTTCCGCAATAGATTCCTGAGGCAGAGTGATCAGCATCCACTGGAACTGCCTTAAAAGACCCAGAAAAGTTCTGTGTCTAGTATAGAAAATGTCTAACGGAAAATTGTAAGTCACTCAGGAGAATTAAAGATTTTGTATTGTGAGACAAAGTGCAACATTATTAAAGTTTGGATTCTTTTGGTTTGTTATAATAGCTTTGTAGAAATATTTAGCACCATAATGATAAAAAATAACCCTGCGTTGAAATCATTTGTGAAATAGTGCTGAATAATTTCTGCAAAGGGATCATTTAGCTGCAGTGCTCTATTGTTGTAAAGGTAATCACTCAAGCCATAATGTGACACAAGACACAATCAGCCATTGTCCTGACATTAAGAGGTGATTAAATATTTCAACCTCCAAATGACGTTCTTCATTCTTCGTGTCCTTTTGTAGACCCTCTCGGATGCCAGATGAGGGTATGTGTTTAACACCACAGGCCGATCCGACAGCTCTCAATATGCAGGGCCAGTCCTGCCAAACAGACTTATGAATTCCAAACAGCCTGGAGTCATGCTCCATATTTCATTGAAGTTGAATATTTAAAAAGATCAACCCACTCAAAACCCTATAAAACCTATCGTTCTGGGGCCTTGTGTCCTAAAAATAAAATCGCATCTGCCATATCGCATTACAGACAGCCACATCAGCCTCCATCTCTTAACCATTTCCCTCTCTGTGTTCTCTTCTCTCTCTGACAAAGCCCATCTGGTAACCAGCCTGTCTCCATCAACATAGGTTTTGCTCTTTCGTTCAAAGAGCTAGACTATTCTTTCAGCCTTCTTATTCTCATTTCGCCTCTCCGTCACAGTTTTTTCTTTTTCTTTATTGGTACTAGAAACTTTCACCTCTGAGCTATCCCTGCACCTCATCTCTTCTAGGAGGAACACACAGACCACCAGGTAGAAGCTACACGAAATAGCTCTTTTATCCCCACCTATAGAAAAAAAAAAACACTGAAATGTTATTGTAAAAGAAAAGAGCAGAAATGAGATGCTACAGACAGACTGCGCTACTGCCGTCTTCTGAGTTCCATCAAAGCAGCTAATTAAAACACCCACTCAATCACTGGAAATGTGAGTGAGAAAAAGGAATCACGTGAATGTATGTTAATAATAGCAAGCCCAGGATATATTTGGATATATTATATATTTTTTACATTCAGCTGTTGGGCAAAATACACAAAAAACACAAAAAAGATGATGTTTTGATGTTCTGTAATTAAAATATAAGCAAAATAAATCTTTTTTTAATATGTGTGCTAACAGAAACTAATTTATTTTAAAAGGTATACAAAGAGTTGCCTATCCTCTTAACAAAAATACATTTTGCCAGGATAACCCACTAAAAATAAATGACCAATAAACTGATTTCACCCATATAAACATTTCCATATTTGGAAAAAGAATTATGTAACTAGTGATGCTAACAACCAGATACACATATGTGGCATATATTGTCTAAGAAAGCGTAGGTCTCTTAATGTAAAAAATAAACTGCTGCAAATGATTTTTCATGCAGTAATGGCTAATTCAGGGTTGGTTTAACTATAGGTATTAGTTTGACAACTCTGGTTGAAGCAGTGGAGCAACCGACACACAACAGGATAGATGCCATACTGTAAAATCCATCAGATGAAGCCATATTTAAACATCTGAAATCCCCCTTCGGGATTAATAAAGTTATTTAGAATTTGAATGATGCACCTTAAATATAATGACTTTAAAAAAGAAGCCTGAAAATATGTCTTTGAAGCTTTTTGGCAGTCAAGAAGTAACAGAGGTTCAAAGCAAACCGAAATCCTTTAGAACTGCCATTGCTGCCGTCTTGGTATACATATGAATATTTTTACTTTAGTAAACATTTATCCAAATAAATAAAGAATTGTATATTTTGCCCTCATAACAATTACAAACCGCTGTGATTAAGCCAGATCTCCTCAAGCAGATTCAAGAAGAGCTTGATATTATACACCAGCTGAATCGAACAATATGCTAATTTTACGCTTTCACTTGATTTCAGATCTAATCTTTGATGAATAAACATGACACACACATGCAGGAGCCTGTGGGCAGAAGCGTGCGTGTCTTTACACCCACCCACCATTTGGCAGGAGAAAATGAGATCAAATCAGTATCTATTAAAATAAAAACTAAGAGACAGGAAGAACATAAGACCAACACACTAATGCCAGGGTGACAATGGCACTCAATAGACAGCAACATGATGACATTAAAATGTGTTAAGGTAAGGCAGGAGTGCAAGGACTATGCATTAGGACAAAGTAGGAAGTAACAGATGCTGGCTGTACTTTAAGTGTGGTCAGTGTCATTATCGGTGTAACGCTAAAGAACACCAAGATGCTTATTATTTAAAAAACTCTATAGCTCTAAGTAGAAAATGATCTGAACAACAGATACCGTGTATTGTGACAGTGGTAATTCTCTCTACTCAAACAATTGCTGTTGTAATTTCAAGAACACTTCAAACTATTGCATTGATTATACTTTTGTTGCAATTGAAAGTGCAAACATATTTTTAAAGTGGAAATGCACTTTCAAATCACAGTTTATCTGATCTGAGATTTTCTTCAATTTGGTTCATGGACTTCACGAGAGATTCTACAGATATTACCCCACCTTTGGTACTGACCTGTGCAGACCTGAAACCCCCCCCCAAGAGTTTTCGACATGCATTCACCCATTTCTTCCCACCCGCTGACAGGTGGCAAGGGAAAAGATGATCAATATTGTTCACTTCACCTGAAATAGTTATATTTTATAGATTGACCTATGCAAACTTACTTTACCTAATGAGATAGAAGTCTTCCATCTAACAGATGGCTCATATTAAAGAAACTAGAAGTACACCAGCTTCCAATGAACTAAGGCTATGTCCACACGAAGCCAGTGCATCCCCTATCCGATCTTGAGACGGCGTCGTCTCAAGAAAATATCTGCGTACACACGGCCGGCTGAAAACGATGTAGTATATATGCCCGACCAGTATGGGGCGCTGTAATTCTGCCACAGATATACACTATACAAAGAAGAAGACTTTGAGCATGCATAACCTTGCGCTGCAGAAGAAGACGAAGACCTAAATATTTATTTTCTAATAAAAACAAGTTCTCAAATTGTTGCAGTCATATATTTAGAGTGTAGTAATTGGTGCCCTCATGTTTGTTGTTTGCTCTTCAATATACGGACTGAGTTCTGAGTGCTTTGGACATGCGGAAATTCTCTCTCCATTCATTTTCTCCTGGTTGCTCTCCTGGTTCTCTTTAGCGGTGGATCTAAGAGCATGTAGGCGTATGGTGTTGTCCATTATCGCTTGTTGCTCACCACAACTGCATAGAAGCAATAGATTTTGCTGTAATAAAGCTAGTAGGCTTAGTAGCTTCTGCAGCACCGAACTCAATCATGTAGTCCGCCATTATTGTTGTTGCTGTTCGTACGTGTGAGGCCGACACGTGATGCGATGACATCATCGTTTCACAAAATATACGGATTGGCTGTACACACGACACATGTCGCAAAGGTGTTGTCGAAAGATTTATCCACTTTAGAACCCTGTTTCAAAAAATAGCGGATTCAGTCTCCCAAAACACCGGATCCGTGTGGACGAAAGGCCAATACGATACAAAATGTATATGGATACAGTGATTTTTGTCTCCGTGTGGACAGCCCCTAAGACACTAGCCATGCAAATGTGAAGGTGATTGGTAGCCTTGCCATGACTTGTGACATGCCATATGTTTCTTAGTGTATGACATCTTCTGGGTATCACCTGCGAGCATGGCAGGTGACATTCAGTTCTCAAATTCATCACCACTAAAGGTATCACTAAACACTGATTTGCTGAGAATGTGTTTGATTTAAACGTATTTGTCAGTATTTGTCGGTCTCTGTCTTCTTGGAAGCAGTGACTCATCGTTGAAAAGAAAGCAACATTACCAAGGCACTACCCCAGTCATTTGGGTTAATTTTGTTATGCTCTCCTGCTACCACTGCAGCCTAGTGACATATCAGTGCAATTAGACGGGTGCTTGTGTCCCAGTGAAGGTCAGTTACCACTGCTCAGATTCACAGAGAAAAACAGGAGGACAGCCAAAGAGTGTGAGAGCGAGGGATGCAGTTAAGAGAGAAAACAAATTAAGTGACAGGGCAACATGTCTAGAGTTTAGGGGCCTTTTGCTCTGACTCTCTGGTCTGGCAATTAAAAATACATGCATCAATAGGCCAGTCTATTCTCAGGACATAATATGCATTTACAAAACCCCCACAAATGTAAATGAACACAACCAATCAGGACAGTGTGAACAGACCTCTCTTGCCGCTCTTTGAAGATTTGTTCCATCCAATGAACCACTAATCAATGTGTCAGACAAATGATGCAGCAACACAGCAGGCTGTCCACATCGTGACTCAGGGAAACATATTAACCCCATCTCCTGAAAAGGTATGGAACCGCCAATAGAAAACGGACGCTCATCACATGCTGGGACCTCAGCAAGACAGGCATCAGTAGACCAAGGACAGTGTTGATGAGATTGGACAGTATTGATTTCAATCAATAGCCGACTGAAGAGAGCTGTGAGACCTCACCACATGAGGAAATGCATGTGAACTGTGCGGCTCGGATTTGTAGCCAGTTGTTAGCAAACACCCAGGGGATAGCTTGTGAGGCGCATCAAACCCCTTATATGGGCCTCACATATGGGCATACAGCAATATACCTTCGTCCACCAGAGGGCAGGCTCCAAAAGCAGAAATATAAGGAGAAACCCAATGGTGACTTTACAAGTATAAAAACTATGTTTACAGCCTGGTACTAAAGATGGCTCTGGTCGGATGTAATCACCATTTTATTGGCCTGTGGTGAGGCCAATATCGGTGAATGGGAAAGGAACGGGCACGCAACATCCATTTATATACAATCTACGGGTGCAACCTGTGAGTGGAAACAATGACCTTTGTGTGTGTCAACTCAACACATACACTAGAGTATTATTTAATTTCAAAGTGTTTACAAAAACCCTATTCCGCTTTTAATATCTAAATGTATTTGATGGTTTAGTTCAAAACCATCCTTAATAGATAAAGCCATAAGGACAATCCAGCGCTTTATTGTGAGAGTATCATCAATCTGATTTCTTCTTAGTGCTCCCAACTGACCAATAGTCAGCCACCCTTCCAATGTGCTTTATGTCTTTATGTACATGTGGTGTGGAAAATGGAAGGGGTTAATATTGCAACTGCTCCCAGCTAAGGACTGCAATGGTGAAAGCCTTGAGAAACAGATGCTTGAGATTTTGACAACTCATAACTGCGTTCACTATCAAAGATACAGTAATTGCAACAAGAGACAAACAAATCCTTTTTTGAAAGTCCAATGTTCATGCTAGCCCTGACCTAAAGAACTGTGTGGCGCAAACACACAGCAAGAGATGTGTGTGGCGTAGGGTAATTTGCTTCTTTGTGTTTGGTTAAAACCCACATCGTCCTCATAGAAAACCTTGAAAGAACTCAAAGCAAGACACACTTTTCAAGCAGACATACAGAGTGTCACAATTTACCAACTGAAATCAATGCGCTGGGCTTAATGTCTAAGATACTGAGGCATCGATTCAAACTGCTTGAATCAGGGCAAAGCTGCGAGGGGAATAGCAACTGAATCGATGCAGTGTTTCTGTAAAAGAAAAAACAACTGATATGACAGGCATATCTCTTTTTATATATATTTTTTATGACATCTTTTACCCTGTGTGTTTTCCTTCCTTGTTTCTGCCAGCCCTGTCAGCTCTGTGAAAATTCAGATCATGTGTTGACCATCCCTTTCCCAAAAGCAGAAAGCTTGGGGGGTGGAACAAAAGAAAACAACTTTGTGCACTGATGCCCAGCATGCCACCTGTTTGGTCCGCGGTTTGAACTGATGAAGAACCAAACAAAAAAGAGAGAACAGTGATAAAACAAATTATTTTACAAACCCAGACAAACTATACCAGTGCTGTAAAGAGTATTGCACAAATATTTCTCTGGATGGTTGGATGTCTCCAGTTGTGATCCAAGACATGAAAGCATTTGGCAAAATATTTCTATCTACATGGCACTACTATAAATGCATAAAATAGCTTTAGTAGGGGTCACTCAGATAAGATGTTGAACCAACATCACAACATTGGATTAGGGCATTAGCCAGGTAACTTTGGGGTTAACCCTGTGTAATGAAACTCCTAAATAGCTAACCTGCGTCAGAGTAGTTTACGTTTGTGGAAAGTTGCCCTGTTTCATTTTCATTTATTTATTTATTTAACATCTGTAACCAATGCCACAGCTGTAAATGTGCCTGTTTGTTGCAGAATTGCTAATTTCCATCAGCAGTCCCCAGGCAGGTAACATCAAATAACACAAAATTAATAGACAAAATTCAAAAACACAGGAGACAGACATAAAACAGGATCTCACACAGACATTTGACAGAATAACAAACCAAGATTCAACAAGATCACACACAGACAGTTCCCACAATTACAGACACAAGACAAGATCAGATCAGGCAGAGTTCATTACACAGACTGCAATTAAAGTTTAAAAAGGAGGGAGGGCACAGAAATGTTTTTAGAGAATTGTTCATTGTCATTAAAATAAATTTACAAAACATCATTACAATAATATATATATGAAGAGTTCATTTGCAAAAACAGATAAAAGCCATTTTGAAAATCAGTCAACTGAGGCTTGTAATTTATTCATTTTAGTTCCAAGTTTGGTTTGACTGATATCATCTTTGGCAAATAATAGGAAAAAAATATGTTTGTGACAATTTTTAAAAACGGAGTTATTTGCTTTTGCAAATTAACTCTTCATATATTAATACTCTAATAATGTAAATGTTGCAGTGTATTTAAACGAACAAAGTGCATATTATATTGTATATTGTCACATGCAAACAAGTATATTAATAAATATATTAATGAGTTAAGAATATATTATTTATGTCTAGAAATGTATTACCTTTTAAAAAAGTTGATTAAAGTGGAAGTACAGAGAGCATTATCTTTGACTAGTGTGAAGTAATATCCTATTAAGATGTTGTTTAGTTTACCTTGATAAGTGAGACATATCTGTGGGAGGTTTAAACTCCAAGTAGAGCGCCCTAAAAACAACCAGATCTTATAAAGCTTATTTTCAACACCAAGCATTCAACTTTCCTTTGTTGGACTTTGTTTCAAGAAATATGAAAGAATAAAGCTATTAAGTCATCAATGTTTCTAAAGTGTTCTTTAATTATATTAAATAGCCATACATTGCTAACCTACAAAGTGTTGCCATTTATTCATGGTCCAATGTTCAAATCTAAACCAATAATGTGTGTTTGTTTTTTGTTTGATCAACCAATGAACAGAACAATGGCTCAGTGTGAGACATCAGAGTGTACAGGAGCGCCTACGGCAGAATCTGAGTTGTAATTATCAAAACACCAATCAGCAAATACACACCAGCCAGACACAGGAACAAAGAAGAAATTGAGGAGGAAACAAACAAGAAAAGCAGACAATGCACCATGACAGCATGTAACAACCTTTGTCTGGAAACAATTGGAAGCTTTGGTGCTGCCACTGTCGGCTAGAATTGATCATACAAGAACTGGAGGCTAAATACACATGTTTTTCTCTGGACTAGTGACAAAAGCAAATACTTTCTAGCTGGAGTTGTCTCATTATGATTCAACTTAAAGAAATGGTCTAGCCAGGGGAATAAATTACGGTGCATTCTAATAACACAAGCTACACAAAGAATAAACTCCAATACACCCACAGTGCAAAGGAAACAAACATCAAAAATGCATGTGTTTTGTTGTGGTGGGAAGTGCATTTTGCATAACGGAGAAACCAGTAATGACTAGTGGAAATGGTGCGATACAGGGCAGTGTATTTATTAACAAAACAGCAGCCTAGACAGAGTTTTGTCTGGGCAAAAATAACATGTCACTTTAATAAATTGAACAACAGACTCCAACAAAAGCAATTACGCAAAAATACTGAGGAATTCCACTTGTTAAGAGTGCTCCTCTCACAGAAGCAGAGGAAGTCTTTAAGCTAACAACCAACAGGTATCTGCAAAATTTAGTCTGCTAAATACTAAATACTCTAGTGGAAAATATGTGGATAGTTCATTTAATTAAGTTTATTCCAATAAAAATAGCTCTTTTTCAATGAAGCAGATTTGAATATTTTGCATAATTGTTACAAAAGCAAGCTAGAAATTAATAAACTCCTGGGAAACTATAACAGTTGTCTACTGAAGAGCTTCTTCCTACACAAGCAAATGCAATCATACAGATTATCATACAGAGAGCTGGCGTGTAAAACACTGCGGTTACAGTAGCCACTCGAACAATGCTCGGCTGCAGCATGGAGCCTGCACAAATCAGATTCTGCTTGCACTGATTTCAAATCTGCCAAACCACTTGGCAAAGAGGCCAAGTTTACATTGTCGCTGGAATTGCTCAAGTCCGGACAAATGAGACATCTCAAACCCAGAAGAAATCTAACACAAGAAGAAACTGCTCACATATCCAGTGAGATCCTAGGGTCTTATCCTGGATACAACCTACAACACAGTAGGCATTAATGATATTCAGAAAGATGGCTGATGATAAACAACATAATACTTTCTTTGGCAGCAAAAATAAATGCAGAATTTGCGTGATGTAATTTTCATTAGAGCTTTTCATATTTAAATAATTCACCGTTTTCTTTTTGGTTTCCCAGCTGCTTTGCTTTCCATACTCGTGAGACACAGGTTCAATTCCCAGTCGGTTAATTTGCCCGGTGTCATTGCCCTCTCTCTGACCCGGTTTCCTGCCTCTAATATCTACTATCTTCATAAGTGAATAGTGAAAATGCTACTGGTTGAACAAATGCACATATTTTAATGTAATGCAAGGAATAATGATAGCATTAGTTTTATTTAAAGACACACTTGTTATGTGTTTCTAGAATTACTGTCAAATTAACAATACTTTTTTTAGTTTCCAGAAATTATATATTTATATATATATATTTTTTCACTTTTGGCAAAAAAAATTCAAACATTTTTCAAAGGATTTACAGACCATTTGAAAGTTATTCTAACAACTGCATGCCCATTTCTATCTGATAGAATTATGTCAAAACTAACAAAAATGTAAAACATATAAACAAGTAAAAATAAAAAAAATAATAGAAACACAAAACAAAACAACCAGTAGAAATGCTGAATTATATAAAATTTGTTGTAGAATTAGCATTGAATTAGCAGGTTTTGGCATAAGTGCGACAAATAAAACTTCAATACAATTACGTTAAACATTTACAACCACTTTATCAAAAAAAAAAAAAAAAGCACTGGTAACACTTTAGAGTAGGAGGCACATTTTTAACAAGAATTATGCATTAAAATCTGATGAATCACCATGTTTTTATCATATTTTCATCCTAACCCTAACCAAAGAACAAATAACACTTTAATCTCCAACCCTCTTACCAATTAGGGCATCCACTTTATTTCCTGTACTACATACATGTTTTCCCATCCATCTCCTCTGAGTTACCGGTTGTAAAATGGGGGCGCAGTGGCTCAGTGGTAAGAGCAGTCGTCGAATCCCACTCTCCCCACAGTTCATACTGATGTTGTGTCCTTGGGCAAGACACTTAACCCCCCTTGCCTACAGTGGTGTTCCAGCTGAAACACTGGTGAATGGAACCTAAATGTAAGTCGCTTTGGATAAAAGCGTCAGCTAAATGACTAAATGTAAAATCCCTGAATATAACAATACGTTAGTAATAATGTATATCACAGTGTTGGGTCACAGCTATCAAAGACAACTGTTAAGTCACTCTACAATCCCAAATATAACCATGTGTTAAATATTCTCTGATTTTATTTGGTGTAATCAGCGAGGTCTTTAACCAACAGCAAAAAGCATGTAATAGGTGTTATATTTTCACAAATGAAGTTAATGTGTTAACTTAGGTTCGGGAGCAAACAGGTGTAATCAGCACAGACACGTACTGAACAGGCTACTGTGCGTGTGGTGTTAGAGGGTGACTGCTAATGGTTCATTGCCAGAGGTGGGTGGCTGAGAAGAAAGCAAGAGATTGTCTCTGTAAAGCGTGTTTTCCACTCTGCATGTTCAATGTCATTACTATGAATAGTAACAGAATATGCAAAAGCTAATTTATTTCCAAATGAAATGTATTTGTAACATTTGGCAAACTGTGGTTAAGGAGAATATGATTTAAAAAATGGTATAGCTACATTTTGGGTTCAAGGCTTAAAATAAACTGTAGGAAATGAGGTGGTAACAATAAAAATAAAATAAAAAAACACGTTTTACAGTTATGTTTAGACACAGAACACAGCAGGGCTTTGTGTAATATGGGAAAAGTCAACAAAATACAATAAATACCTGACTTGTGTAATCATATTTACACTATCCAGAAAACGTGTTTACTTCAATAAATTAACCATCTAGGGAAATGTAAACTTTGTTATAAGAAACTCACACAAAAAAGTCCTTCTGTGTAAACACCCATCACAGCAACTTGCTTTGAAAAAAGAGGAAAAATATGGTATTTACATTTACATTTACATTTATTCATTTAGCAGACGCTTTTATCCAAAGCGACTTACATTACATTACCAGTGTTACAGTCACTGGAGGCAAGGTGGGTTAAGTGTCTTGCCCAAGGACACAACGACAGTATGAACTGTGGGGAGAGCGGGAATCGAACCGCCTACCTTCCGGTTGAAAGACGACCGCTCTACCACTGAGCTACTGCCGCCCCGCCCCGTATTCTATTTGCACATTTTAAAAAGGTACATTTCATATGGAATAAGTAAACCATTATGTACTGAAAATGTAGGAACAAAAAATGAGAAAATGCTTTGGAGAGCATTATTCATGTAATGCTACTTGAAGTTGGTAAAATTTATGAAGAGAAACATACACTAAATATATGTCATTTTACCCTCACCGTAGCCACAGGAACAACACATCCACTATCTCATGAACCCTTTTAAGCAACTACCTGCTTGTCACTATAATCTGATTAGATGACCTGGTTGAAAACAGCTCTGAACATTTGTCAGATGGCCCCGTGACACATACCAAGCATTCGTATAGGACACACATCATGCTAATTCCTCCTCTGTGGGTCCTGCTTCAAAACACTCATGGCATTATACAAGAGGACTGTGACAAATCCTGACATGTCCCTTGTTACTCCTCCTCTTGTCTCGTTTTCCTACTCCCTTCTCTGTCACGCAGGAGGTGGCTCACTGGCAAATGAACAAAACACCTTTGAGGCAGGGATTTTTTTTTTTTTTTTTGAGAGGCAAAATATTAAGTCCTCTGTCTGCTGGGATGGAGAAAGGGGAAGAAATAAGGAGCTTGTTGTCGTGACTGTACAATTGTTTTTATTAGAGCAATTTGTGTGGTTCAATTTGAGAAGTGCAAAGAATGCAATCTGCACTCTCATAAACTAAATGATTAACAATGCTGCGTAGGCTTAAAAGGCAAATGATTTTAAAAAGGGACTTGATTTTGTGGGTGTTGGGAAATTGTTATTTAATGCATTACTCAGGTCTAAAAGGAAGAATGCAGCTATTATCGTACAAGAAAAACTAGGATAGATCAAGGTTTGGGAGGTAGACAGAATAAAAGTAAAATGAACAAGCATAACAGGATTGTATGAAAGAGGACAAAAGATGACCCAGGAAGTGAAGTAAAAAAAGTACTTGCCAGGGCAAGGGGAAAAGGAGAGTGGGATTTATTTGCACCTGTCAACAGCACTTAAGGCCATAAACACATACAAAGCTTCTGCCTTTGGGGCATTTTGAACAATACTGGTCGATGTGTGTTTGCGTGTGTTAGAGGATTTGTCACATTGACATTGTTTGTCATCAGGGTGGTGACCATGCCAGGAGCCTAGGTGATGCTAATCCTCCCTGAGAAATCACAAAGTTTTGGCCATCAGTAAACAGCTTGTCACAGAAAGTTTGCAGTTAAAGTGTCAATCTGGTAGAAGTGTAAAGCTTCATCCACCAAGGAGTACAATATGGTTCAGTTCAGTACAAACAGGACATTTACATGCAGGTAGAGAAACCCAAATTGTTGCCTTAATCAGCATTTTAAACTTACTCCGATTGGAGTGTAAGGTGTCTGTAAACCCGGACAAGGTGTGAACTCCAGCTGCGAAGGCTTAATCGAGCTATAAGCTTAATCGGAGTATGGTCTGCATGTAAACGTAGTGAGTGTGGGATAGCGACTACTCATTTGGCTTCTGCTGTGATTCTACCACAAGATGTGCAAGCACGGCAGCACGACTGAATCAGCTCTTCACCCACTGATACAGTTGCAGTAGGGATGTTAGCAAAAAGTGTGCAACATCACTTTTTCAAACATTAATCGAAAGTAGAATAAAATCAGAGCGTAAATTGATTGCCCCACGTTACAAGTACACATTAACACACAAATATACAATAAATAGACAATGGAATAGTACTTGAGAATAAGAGGACTTGAGATGTCGGCACCTTGTAGCAGTTCTACTATTCCCTTGTACTTTCTGCTGGACTCCGAAATGGTCACTAACATTTGAGCTGTTGCAGACAAGCTTCATCCCTGTCTGCCCTACACAATGTGGCCAATTAGAGGTTGCAGAGAAACACGAGAATCTTTGTCAGGAGAGGTTTAACTCTGTGTGTTCTTTTTGTTTTTTTCAGCCCAATTGTTAGAGAATTTAAGGATCATACTAGAAAATACTAAGATGTCACTTATGGTATTGTATACACACACAATAAGTGCATTACACAATGATAAATATGGAAATCCTGAGTAGTAACTTATAGGAATGTAAAAATTCACCCAACTCACGATTCAATTCACGATTCTGATCTTGAGACACATTAGAACAAGTGCCCTTTTATTATTTGTAAAATAAAAAAACAGCTTTTTGTCAAATAACAAAATAAAATTGAAGCCTTAAAACAAATTCCAAAAAAAGAATAATACAAATAGGTGTGTACGGTGGCAGACTGGTTAGCGCTCCCGCCTCACAGTAAGAAGTTGGTGAGTTTTTGCGTACTGACGACTGTGACTGTTTTTCACAGTAGTAACGGTTTATGTTTTACAACACATTTGTTGTGCTGTAGTGTATTGGCTTTAGGATGAGGCTTTCTCAATATCAACATCCGCACTCGTCGTCGCCATGCTAGAAACGGTTTGCAACAACTTGTTGTTCACCGGAATTGAGCCTGAAAGCACGTTTGCCTTAAACAGAGGGGCCCCTGTTGTTCAAAACTTCAAAATGTATTGCAATCTATTTAACATGATTAGGTAATTATATATTTTCTTGAGTTATTAATTATTGTTTGTTCCTAGTCTTGTTCAGGTCATGTCAGTCCTGCTCATGTCATGTCCTTCATGTTAATCAAAACATACTGTAGACATAGACATAACTAACCACACACACATAACTAGCCACTGACTGCATTTGGCACCTGGGAACTTGTCATTGGAGGCGTGAACAATGTACGCTTCCTACCACTGCACATACAGAATGATATCAAAACTTATATACTGTTAACCTTTGCAAGCCAAACCACTCTGTACCACTGTCTACATGTGTGTGATTTGCTTTCATTCTTGCAAGAATTAAAACCTGACCATTCATTCCAAATTACACTGCTGTCTCCATAGTCTCAACCGATTTGAAACGTCACATATGTTAATCAATTTTCAACCGGCTCACAGTTAATTGTTAAATCCTTAATAACTTACTATGTAATATGTAAAGGTTAGACAAAATAAAACCCAGAAGTTAAAAAAAAAGTGTCTATACATATTACTGACCAACTACAGCAATTTAGAGATGTTATATTTGACATGGGCATTTCATTATGAACAACAGTGAAAAACCATAGGTATAATATAATAATAATATATAATAAAAGTAAAACAGTACCTCTATAGAAATATGACAAAGCGGTGATCATGAAATGTTTATAAAGCAATGGAAACAGAACTAGATTAGGAGTCCTTGTTTTTTATAAATTTAAATCTGTGTGACATATATGACCCCATAAAATAATGTGGATGTGGAGTAAAGTGGAGCATAATGATTAACATGCTGTGGAGCGATGAGAGAGCATGCATATACAGGCCATGTACGGAGGCTGACAGTTTGGCTCTGGCGGACAGTGACCTTGTTTACATGATTAGTAGAAGCGCTGGTGTGTGATTGGCCCCGTTATATTAACCCCCCTCTCTCCTTTTTCTTCCTGTCATCTCTTATTTATCTGTCCAACTCTCATTCAATTTCTTCTGCTTTCATGTTAAAGATGAGACCAACTGGTGTAACAAACTATTAAAAACATGTCTTTTTAATGTAGAAATGAGCTTTCCCAATACTTTAACATGTTTACCTTCAGCATTTCAGATATCCTGACAGTACGGTGAAAAGCAACATCCTCACATTCATAACTTGACATTTTGAACATAGATTCACTTAAAGTGTATGAAAATAAATAAATGAAATGGGAAGGTATCGTAGCTGGATACATTTGAAAATAGCAAGAACATAGGACAAACTGGTGTTGTTATTACAAAGTTGGTGTGTACAAGGACTAAACACTAACTAAACTAACTAAACACTTTCACCATCTAATAAACATTTTAGTAGAAATACAGTTACATATTCAAAATATTCAATGACACTATTTTCTGAAAAAGATCCTCAAGGGCAGAGCCTCTCTTTTTTTTAATAACCCATTTAAATAAGACATTGCTCATTGGTTTTATACAAAAAGGAGAACACTGAATTTCTTCTACATTCTCACTGTTTGTATATTGAAAACCTTATGTCCTAA
Source organism: Perccottus glenii (assembly GCA_024416835.2). NCBI lineage: Eukaryota > Metazoa > Chordata > Actinopteri > Gobiiformes > Odontobutidae > Perccottus > Perccottus glenii. The sequence continues at coordinate 20,554,455 of CM044548.2, read as the reverse complement.
ACACACATTGTACAATTGAAATGGAACAGCTGTGACCCTGCAGTAATGATCTGAGAGGGGCTGACACAGACTGAATCAGGTGAAGACATTTGAATGACGGGTGCAAAATGGTGCTTGACGGCCAACCAGTTAGGGAGTGGTTTCAACTGTCATCTCTGTCAACATGGGGAAAGGAGCAGCATGGAGGGAGGGCTGCGTGTGGGAAACCAAGAGTGTGTATGGAGGGAAAATGAACTATAAAAGAAAGGGGAAGATTGGCCACGCATTTCCAACAGCGTCAGGCTCTTGTGCCTGGTCTTTGAAACATCAAGAAGAGGAAAAAGCTGTGAAATGTATCAGGCTATGAGATAACAAGGCACTGATACAATTTAGATGGGCAATAGAGTTCCGTGGAAGCATTTTAGAGTCGAGACAATTGTTTATTTTAAAATGTGTGCTTCTAGGGATGCTGTGGATGTGATATGAAGTTGCACAGCTTCACTGGCCTAAAACTGTATGAGACCATATCATAAGAGACCTACTGTATCTTTTTTTATGATCATATTATGTAAAATGTATTACAGGTCTTATTTTAATAAAAGCTATTCCTACAAAAGGTCCTTATTGTTTTGGTTCTACTGTGTGAACAGTTGTATGTGTTAGCCCTGTCTCTCAAACAAAGCAGAGAGAGACAATCTGCCATAGACTCATTGTACAATCTTATTGCGGTTGGGAAGAAGAAGTCAGCTCACTAATCTCAGATGTCCACTGACTGCTCTCTGTTGTTCCACTACCTCCACCAGAGTCTCCAAACCACCTATTAGTTTTTCATTTCGCCTACTATCTCTTTTTCTGACACAAACTGTTGAAAATAGAAAATCAAATTACCCAATTATTTTTTTACATTCACAGGGCTTGGATTGAAGAACTAAAGCAGAAATGTATATATTTTAATATTTTAACTGTACTTACATCAATACTAAAAACATACCAGCCTAAAACCCTATTTTCTCAATATGTAACAAGCACAATGCAAAATACAAAATACAAACCCAGATAACACTGACTGCACATGACCACCAGAGCCAGTCACTAATTAACTTTTGGAGGCTTTCCATATGATGAAGGATGACACACAGACACATCATCAGATGATTTCATCACTGTCACTTTGCTGTCCATTCCATCTCTCCATTTTATTCTGTCACCTTGCTCTGAGCCAGCCACTCAGCTGTCTCTGTCTCACACAACACAATGGGTCAACGATTTCTTCTACAGCACTGTCCTTTCTTTTTACATGACTCTTGACAATCAGCGCCATCACTCTTTTACTGTTTCCCCTTTGTTTCTAGTGCTTGTAGATCTTGTGCATTTCAGCCACTTGCCTGCAGCAGGACAACTCTTTAGAGCCCTCATCTTACTTTATATTTTCCTTTCACGAACCCATAGAAACAAACACACATACACACAAGCTGGTGAGGCTAGTCTTGTGTCCAGACAAGCTGCCTGGTGCCAAATGTTTAATGAACATCAGCTGGCAGACTATCATGAGCAAACTCTGGCCCACACCACTGTTTGACAATTAGCTATAACCCGCAGGGATACACTCGCATGTACACACACTCGCTATGAATCGATGGCTGTACTGAAACAAGAGTGCGTTCAGTTGATGCAGAGTGATTGCTAATGCCTTGGGATGGGTATGGAAAAGTAGATCCAATTGGAAACTGATTCCAAATTGACCAATCCAATGAATCGTAAGCCTGTGAGCCTATCAATCCTTTTTACTAATGTGGGTAAGTTCTTCTAACAGAACTGGCTGAGACAATACAGACTTAATGCAAAGGCCTTAAAATGGCAACTTCTGCTTATGCCGCTATTTTCAAAGAAAATTGACGGAGATGACAATACATTGATTCAATCATTTTCAAAATAGAATAGTGATGTACACTTATTGTAAATAACGTTTGAGATATACTGGAGTCATTTATTTCTTATCCAATGTAGACCGTAATTTCTTAATACCAAAACTGGAATTAATGATTTTCAAATCAATTTAAAAGCTAAAATCAGGGTTGATAAACTTTGCCCCAGTTTCCTTTTGACCAAAATTACTTCATTGACTTCTGAAAACTAATAACTATATGACTTTATTTAAACATAGATGTGATCAAGATGTGTCCTTGAATTACAGTCAATATTTACAGTAAAGCATTGTAATAAAAGTCAAGCAGGTTTTTAATGTTAGTTTGTCAGTAAGCACAGTTTCCTAAATTTATGTATTATTACACAAACATTTTTAAACACATCTCAACTTGCAATTTGAAGTCTAATTGTTAGCAGTGTCATGTTTCAATTCAAATCCATGATTATTTTAAAACTTGGTCATTTCATTTAAAATAATTATAATGGGCAAAAGTCACATTTTCACTCGTACATTAAAGCACATACAGAGTCAGTGTGGCTAGACAAACAGAGACATACTTTGGTTGTTGGATTTACTGTGTCTTATCAAAAGCTATCATATATTAGCTTTATAATGGGAAACCTGTTCATAGTATTCATGCAAAATAAGTGATACCATACTATACACACATACATACACACAGACGTACAAACATACATACATATTATAAAATGATTTACCCTGGCTTAGTAATAAACTGCTAAACAGCATAGATTGCAAAGATATTGTCACCTTACCACAAATCTAACAACATTTAAGGATGTGTTAAATATTTGCAATCACTTTGAAACACAGGAAGAACAAAACAAACTAAATTATATAAATGTAAAAAATAACACAACTGTGTGTTCTGAGAAACTATTCTTTACCACATGAAGTGTGAGAAATCTGCTTGACATTGCATCACTTTGCAAAAGATAAAAACAAAAAGCTACACAAGAAATTCAGATGAGATGGTAACCTGCACAGTGTGAAACCAATCTCATAGCTATTTTTAATTTATTCAGTGTCCTTTCCCATCATGCATCACTGTGGTCTATTGGAGACACTTTGATTTATACGTAATATGAATTTTGACAGTATGCCCTAATCATTTTGTGCTGCCTGAATGATTTCACCCCTGTTTCAAAATAAAATAAAAAATAGAACAAACAGCTCAGTGGTTGTGTTACATATCCAGATAGGTAAATGATGAAATATGCTGCAAAACATCTTGAATGTATGCTTCCTGGCTCTCTCTTGATTTATACTAGTGCTTGACTGTGACTTTATATATTTAAAATTAGTTAACACTAGGATCTTGTGCAAAGGCAAGGCTAACAAATAAATGCATGAGGAGAGATTAAGAGACTCCCGGGGAAGCAAACTGAAACAGTAATGTATGCCACAGTGTAATTTAGCCACAAAAAAGGACAATCCTACAATCTTCAAAATATTTTATACTATATCATATTCATATGTTGCCAAAGCTTGGAACAATACATAAACTTCTTGCATAGGGAACGTACAAGTGAAAAGATTGTTATCCCTATTCATATCAAAGTACTCAAAAGGGACCACTATTAAGAGGTTGAAGTAAAAAGTGTTTTCAGTACACAGAAGGACTAATTGCAAATGCGTATATAGCAGTTTTTAGGAAACATGACAAACGGTCAGCTTAAATTCAGATGGCAGTTTTATTAAATGACACCATATTACAAAATAAGTTAAATAATAGTTAAAATGTATTTACAAGTCTCTATAAACTAATTAATGGTATGAGTTATTGAGAGTGATGGTCATTTCTTGACCAACAAAAAGGACCTAAATTTTAAGGATTTTGCCTTTTTTTTAAAACAAAAAACAAAACACGTGTCTTATGCATGGTGCTGGAATGTAAACATATGACAGGCGTACAGTCCTGATAGTTGAGCCACAATTTTTTTGTGGCATATAAAAAAGCTTTTTTATGTATGATAGATGCTATAGTATCTGAAATATTTCTCCATGACACTCAGTCTTTTTCTATTTAATGAGGCCTCGTGAGATGCTGTTGTCACCAGGACATACTTGCAGGGCTGTTATTTAAACCATACAAGACGTGTGCAGATATATGAATTATAAAGTTGATAATATTTATAGAAGATGAATGTTTAACAAGGTCACCTGAATGCACCTGAATGTCTGTCTTGTGAAGCTTACACTTAAAGTTAGACAGCAGCCCATTTGATTGACAGCAGCCCAATAGATTTTTTTTTTGTTCATCAGCAGGTATATCATGTAAAATGTTGGAAAAGATACACAACTACTTGTATTGTGGTAAATAAATCTGAGAAAATATGTTATAATATAGTGAAGTGACAAAACAACAAAGAGCAAATTAAAACATATACTGGGGTTGAGTCTACAGGTTTAATTAAATTCAAGTTCTTTTTCATGTATGCTTCTTTAAAAACAACAAATGGCAAACCTTATTTGACAAACTTGTTAGTTATTGCCAACAACCACACAAGTAGCAGAAATAAGAGAGCCATTGTTTGATTAATATGCTGTAGAAGAGCGTATTCTCTGTTGGTTAGAGAAAGTATAGAGTGTCAAGTTATGTATTACTTCCATTGTGTGTGGTGCTTTCCATTCGTTGTTACGCCTTATCAAAATTCAGATCTGGTGAATAAATTATTAAATATAAACATGGACATCCAGTCTCTGTGCCTACAAAGCTGCAGCTCAGACAACAGAGGATCTCCCAGGTTAAACTCTGCCATCTATTGGCCAGATCCATAAAGGCATCAGCAGCAAGAAGAATCTGGACCAGAATAAAAGGTTTCTGTTTTGTCCTAATTGACAGCTCTTTATGGTTCATTGCCTTTTGTGGTTTAGGTCACTTGCTGCCATTTTCATGTGCCAACTTTACTTTGGTGGCTCAGAGCAAGTGAAACCAACCTTTCGTAACTGTCCACGGTGTGACAAAACATTCGGAGAAATTAGCGGCAGCAAGGTAAGACCTTTGAAATAAATATGTAATTATGCCAGAGAGACCTCATCATCACTAACAATGGGCTGCGAATAAAAGGGGCAGAAGAAGTAAATGTTGTCTATAAATGCTATGTCAAGGGTTTGTAAATGAGAGCTAACGAAGTGTGGCTCTTTCTAGAAAAAACCTGTGTAATTAACAGTTTAATTACTGTGTATTAGAGGCTGTATAGAGACAAAGACGGTCTTTGTGAAATTTCCCTCCATTTATATAATTAACTATTCCTGCGCAACCTTATAGTGTACATCAAAAAATATGTGACAACATTGTGCAACCTGTTTCACAAAGTCCTATTGTCTTGTTTTTTTCTCCTTCAGTCAAACTCACTTTACATTGTTGCATCCCTTTTTTCTTTGACTTTGTTTCTACCAATGCTTAAAAAAACAAACTGAAAATATGCAGGTGTAGGTACTGTATATTATCCTCCAAGGTAAATTGTTCTATTTTACTGTTCATACTCATTGTGAGTATGTGACCAAAGAAGTTAGAGAAAAGTAACTGAATTCTTTTTTTGTAAACTTTTTTGTAAATTAGTAGCTCTGTCAATGAAGAATGTGTTGCGTAAAGTAATACCTCTGTCACCTCTAAAAGTGCAGGTTTTGGTGTCACTTCCTGTTTGTTTCATCCTGATGTGACCATATAGTACATCCTCTGGACAATGAGAGCTGACAGTCCAGTAAGTGTTGACAATGGTGTGCAAAAAAAGTAGAGAGGCATTGATTGATAAGTAAAGCTGACTACCTCAGGCTCTACTTGGCTTTGACGGGGACAAAACAGCAGTCTGCCGCGCCTGCTGCTGACATTTGCTATAAATCATTGGCAATTTCATCAGTTGTGAGAGAGGGACTGAAAAATCCAAGGAGAGAGAGGAAAGAAGGAAGGATGGAAGGAAGGAACAGACACTTATTGTCATTTGTTTTCTCTTAGACCTTGTGCTGTTTCTGTCTAGTGCCACTTTTCCAAAACCTGAACAAACCATTTACAGAAACAAAAACACAAAAAGCAATAAAAATACACATATAATAGTGTTTAGAAAGTTTTTAAAGAACTCAGTCTCTCAAATTCTTTAAATATATGCTTGGTATTCTTTTGTTATAGCTTTGGGGCTGTATCTTGCAGCGGCGCAGGCCTGGTGGTATATTTGCCATCTTGTGCCTGTCTGCGTCTCTGCCAGTAGGTTAAAAAAGTGAGGCGTGGCATGGTGCAGACAGGTACAACAGCTGATCTTAGTCAAAGCACAAGTCAACAGCTGTGTGTTTGTCCTTTAAAGCCCGTTGCAGGTGAATTTAGATGCATGACCACGGACTGATGCAGACATTAAAGTCAATTAGGACATAAAGTTATTGCCACGCACATTCTTATTATTATTGTGCTGGTATAAAAATAGAAAATAAATCAAATGTATTAAATTGCTAATTGCTGATTATTAAACACTATTTAAAATATGTAAAATAAATACAATATATAATATTAAATATTCTCTAAATAATTTGGGCTTGTATCCTGAAACATTACTAACAAATAACTAATCTACCAACATTTTTTTTTTTACAAACACATCTTTATAGAAGCACAAAAGCACTGGTTTGCTTAAAAAAAAAATCATTATGCTACAGTCAGGACAGTGCATGGCAAAATAAAAAAGATATGCGTTATGATTGAGGCGGAGAAAGAGTAAAAATTGAGTTTAAACATGGAGAAAGTGAGACAGGGAGCATCAGAGAACAGAAAAAAACTCCATGTGTGTTTTCTATTAAGCCCCGGCCCGCAAGACAAGGTCACTAATTGTGATTTTTTTTTGTGGGGCCGTTGTTGTGCTCCTTTTAATTTGGCTTCTCAACCCCAGTTCAATAAATCAGTGTGGCAAACAGAAAAAACACTAATCTGAGGCAAAACATCCTCCTTACAAATGCATACAGGGTGTTGCATTTAAGTTTGTGCTCACCCGGTCTATAGCACAGGGAGCTTGTAAAAGAAGCTTTTTCTAAAATGAATCAAACACAGTCTTGGGTGCTCTCTTTCACAACAGCACCTGGAGGCTTTTATACTCATGGCTATGTCTATGGCTACTCAGACAGATGTGCTAAAGATGATGGAGAGTGAAAATATACTACATGGTGTTGCAGAAAAAAGTCAGTTTGTGTGAAGGTTACTCATGTGAACAAGTAGGTTTCCTAAATCATTGGCTTTTCAGTTTTTCTTCCCCTCTCTTTTGTTTTTATCATGCGCAAGCTGATAAGTTATCTTATAAGTTATATTATTAAAAAGTAAGCAATTTGTACTTATTAAATTCAACTTTGTGTAAAGGCCTGGCTGGCCAAATGTTGATATAATAGAATAAAAATACTGTATATATTATATTATTATATACTATATTCATATTTTAATACTTTAAGTTTCACAAAACAAACCCAGCAGTTGACCAAGTGGGCCAGTCTGTCAGTCATGAGTACTAAAAAGGGTGAAGCATCTTTATAAATATTTGATTTGAACAGTTGCCACAGTTACATGAATTAACAACTGTATATTAAATTACTTTGGCTTTATCATTAAAACCTTGTGTAATATATGCAAATAGTCTGGGATATAATTGTATATTTATCTTAACATAACCATTTCCTTCTAATCTTAGCCTCACCTGTCTGTCTCATTCTAAAGTTAAAAAGCAATATTAATATCATTCAATCATACTGTTTGGTATAAAGCTGCTAAAATGAGCAGCGTCACTCATGTTCCATTTAAAGCCGGAAAAACATACAGCCAAACAGTTTGCAGGCAGCTTCACCTCTCTTTCCTGTGCACTTTTCTCAGCAGCGTTTATCAAGCCTCTCAAATCTTGACAAATCCACAGCAGAGGTGACTTGAGCAGTAGTTAGGGTTTGTTGATATTTATTTATCTGTGTTTGGATCTTCAAAGTGGATCATTTAAGCTTACTAAAGTGGGTGTCAACTCTTCTATTCCCATTGAACGAAGTACGGATCCTTCACATTTGTATAGCAACAAAAGAGAAGATAATAACTTATACCAAATAAAAAAAGATGACAAAAGCAGGATCCAAACCAGTCATCTAGACAGCAGTGAGAGCCAGTGTGAACTGTCATTGTGTGAAGTTGTATTTGCACATCAAACGCCTAATGGTTTAACTTTAAGGTGTGTTATTATTTGATTCCACTACATTGCCAGAAGATGATCACAGTATTATTCTCAACTCTCTGATCTATTTTGGAGCTCATCATATTTGCCTCTCTAACACCTGAGACAGATTATTATCCATTAAAAAGAGAAAAAAAATGACACATTGTCATTGCCCTTTGAGCGAATAAATAAAAATATATATTATATATATATATATATATATATATATATATATATATTGTGTGTATTACATAGTAGCAGTGATTAGCACAAAAATAGCAAAAGATCTGGCAAGCTATAAGAAAACATCTACAATTGACTTGGAAGAAAAGGAAAGAGTTGAACTTTTGAGGAATTAAAAATATATATATATATAAATATTCTCCATTCAGAGTTCATTTATCCCCAGTGTCTTCATGTGGCTATTTTTCACAGGCGTCGAAGACTATTCTTTGCATGTTTCATGAAACGATGTGGGATCATCTTTTAGTCTTGCCGGTCTCACTCGCATTCAGGGTCTTCGTCTAATCACTCACATCCTTGATAAATCATGTCCCTTTTGCTGTAGCCCGAGCATCCTCCATTGTCAGAGCTCAAGCCTGGCTCACCAGAGAGGCTGATGTGATGGATGCTGTACAGGCAGCCAGCCTCTTCCCCCTAAGACGTCCTACATGGATAAGCCTTGTTCATTAAAGCTCTCACACCTCAGAGTAAGTCACTGTGCCAGATTTACACTTACACTACAGAGAAACAAGACAACAATAAGGATAGATGTGAACCAAGAGACACTTAAAATATATGTGTTTGCTTTCCGATTGTCTCTTAAAAGCTTTTAAACTAAGAATGAACAACTTTTTTATAACATTATACATAACTGTGTTACTTGCTATACACAGGGTTCGTACAGATACTGTATAATGAAAATCCAGGACTTTTCATGCACTATTATGGGGATTTTCAAGGACTACAATCAGAGGTCTCACTTATCAAACATATACTTTATTTACTTTAAATTCTAAAAAAGGAGAATAGATGAATAAAAATTAAACAAGATGGTACAAATAAGGTACAGCACATCAAAGTATTCAATGACTGTGGCAACTCTAAGTATGAGAACATGAAAGTCACGGTACTCTGTGCACCGTGTTGCTCTGTGACTGTTGGAGTGAAATATTCTCGGACGGATGGTGGTCCAGTGCGTGCAACTGCACTGACATGACGCTCCCCTTGCATGTGACTCTTCAGTGCCGATTCGCCCATGTTTGAAATCTCGAGGGATTTGCGGCATATTTTACAATGTGCACGATGCACACTTTTAGGGTCTTCAAGAAGCCACTTTTTATATGGTTCCTTTTCCAGCCAAGCTGGATTAAATTTACACTTCCCCGGCATTTCTTCGTCTTACTCTTTACCATTTCGTAAATGTGCTCCAGGTAAGTGATGTCAGAACGAGCGAGTTAACGTATAAGGCGGGTAGAAGGAGGGGGATGGGCTGAGGCATTAATTTTGAGCGTTAATTTTGTTTTATAGAAAAAATATATACACTTCAAAATTGCTTTGTAAATTCATAAATATTGCCTTTAAATAATTCAAGCACTTTTCAATTACCTCGTCATTAATATGACTGTTTAATAAGGGTTTTCCAGGACTTAAATTTCAAAAAGTCAAATTCAAGTACTTCAAGCACTTTAAGCACCTTGTACGAACCCTGTATACAGCACAATGACATCGGAAGAACCTCCAAGTGTTTGAATTGTTAAAAGACTTATGTCCTATTTGCATTAAAACACCAGTGACCAGTGTAAAGGCAAGGTGTGAATATAGTTATTAGTGCTACTAATGCATTCGCAGAACCCTTTCCTCAAGGGTATTGACACTGTACATTTTTATCAGGTCCACAGGTGTAAAGAGAAATGAGTCTTGGCAATGAAAATATATTTATTGCCATTGTTGTGTTTTTCAGTAAAGGTGCTTCTTAAACAAGTGACAATGTAATGTTTAAGAGTTTCATTCGCAATAATATGTATTTATTTATTTAGACAGTAGATAAGCTCAATGCTACAGTAACAAAATACAACAAAAGCAGCAATTTTAGATGCCTAGTTTCAGCTGTTTCTATTGATGACGAGCAATATTATTCCAATACCACATAATGTCTTGTTAAGAGACCCAGCAAGTACACAACAGTTTTATTAATAGAGCACCAGAAAAATTATGCAATATGCAATTGAACTCTCAAAACATTTCCTAATATTTTCCCAAGGCCTCTGCAGAAACAGAAATAGGCAGATCCAACTCTAACCCACAGGGAGAACATGTAGAAGTCATACGGAAAGGCCCTGCAGGCTATCTGCTCTACATCCGCTACCTTCGTTGCTGAGACTGTGACAGTGTTAATCACAACACTGTGCCAGCAGCAACAAAAATATGAAACAGATAAATCATGTGAGCAATTTGTCTGTATAAACAAATTGCACAACTAATATATTATATATAATATTTGTCAAAATTAATCAACACACAAGCGAACAAAGTGCAGGTGCCCCCCATTTCAATTTCTACTTTGAACTTAAATGTAGTTAAACTGACAGTAATATGACATCAGATGTGTTCCTTTTAAGAAACCTATTTGTTTATGATTTACCCGTTTCAAAGTAAGGTTTATTGTATCATGTGGCAAAAAAGTGTATTTGCCCTGTGGTGTTTTTTCTAATAAAGTAGAATGTGTGTGTATTAAAGCATACAAGTGTAGCTGCCTTTGTGGACAAAAGCAGCTGTCTATGCAATACATTTATTTAAGCCTGTCTTCTTTTTCAGACACTATTCAAACTATTAATAACATGTGTTCAGAAAAAATTAAATCAGGTTTGTGCTCAAATCAAGAATAGCCAAGACACCACTGTCTGGAAACAATCATTAAAACCACAATTATATTTCTCATTTGAACATTAAATAAATCCCTAAAATCTGTTGTTCTATATTTGTATTTAAACTAAACTCTACACCTACTGTACTATCCTCCAGTAATTTGTATTTTATTTAAGAGAAACTACAAAATCAAGACAAAAACCAAGACAGAGTGCTGTAAGAGCATTCGGTGCAAGAAGTTAGTACATTCTGGAGGACTGCTGTCCACATAGCAAAGTTTATAATATTTCTTTAAAAAGTTCCTTGTTACTTTTTAAAATTTTAAACAACGCGGGTTGCATTCCTGTCATTTTTATCTGTGAGACACAATGGGCCGTATCTTGCAGCGGTGCAGATGTAGCCAAGACTGCGGTATATTTGCTAAATTGTGCCTGGCCCAGCCATCTTGTACATGTCTGCAACTCTGCCAGATGTGAGTAAAGGGAAAATCCCTGTGTGGTTTCCTCTGTCTTTAGTCCACGTTAACCAGGTCTATCAGGTAAAAAAAATGTAAAATGCTGACAGTTTGTATAAAATGCTCCACTTTTTTTTTTTTGCACAAATGATCAAACAAAAAGAAAATATGTAAAAAAAAAATTAAACACAAGTCTACAAAATTAATGATAAAACTTTGAAAGATAACTATATTTCTAATAGTCTGCTTTTTTAAAGATCTATAAAAAGCTTAACAATAAATGAATAAAAGAGAAGCAGCTGTTTGCATTGTATCACCGTTGATTGACTCTGCGCCGCAGTGAAGGAAATGGGTCAATAGCCAAACATCTATGACACATAAATCCTCCCTCTTTATACCTGCGCCAGCTCGAGTCCTCCCTCTTAATACCTGCGCCAGCTCGAGTCCTGCCTCTTAATATCTGCGCCAGCTCGAGTCCTGCCTCTTAATATCTGCGCCAGCTTGAGTCCTCCCTCTTTATACCTGCGCCAGCTCGAGTCCTCCCTCTTTATACATGCGCCAGCTCGAGTCCTGCCTCTTTATACCTGCGCCAGTTCGAGTCCTGCCTCTTTATACCGGCGCCAGTTCAAGTCCTGCCTCTTTATACCTGCGCCAGCTCGAGTCCTGCCTCTTTATACCTGCGCCAGCTCGAGTCCTGCCTCTTTATCCCGCGCCAGTTCAAGTCCTGCCTCTTTATACCTGCGCCAGCTCGAGTCCTGCCTCTTTATACCTGCGCCAGCTCGAGTCCTGCCTCTTTATACCTGCGCCAGCTCGAGTCCTGCCTCTTTATACCGGCGCCAGTTCAAGTCCTGCCTCTTTACCGGGCGCCAGCTCGAGTCCTGCCTCTTTATACCTGCGCCAGCTCGAGTCCTGCCTCTTTATACTTGCGCCAGTTCAAGTCCTGCCTCTTTATACCTGCGCCAGCTCGAGTCCTGCCTCTTTATACCGGCGCCAGTTCAAGTCCTGCCTCTTTATACTTGCGCCAGCTCGAGTCCTGCCTCTTTATACCTGCGCCAGCTCAAGTCTTGACTCTTTATACCACCGTCTGCACAAAAAAATCTATTTTGACACGCCCCTCAATGTGCTTCCGTCTCCGCCTCATGCTTTGATCGTGAAGATATGGCTTAATGAGTGACTTGTCGGCCGCAAAGCTACATTGTTAATTCCGAAACATCTATGAACTGAATCAGTGGACTGTTACTATAGTGTGTTGTTAGAACAAGATTTAGTTCAAAGTTCTTCCCTTTTTTTTTTACACTGGAAGAAGAAGAATAAAATCCTGGTTTGGTTTAGGCTTGACCCTAACCCAAACCCAAGGTTTGGCTGTTTGCTTTAAACATTAATGCTACTTTTCAGCAACAAAATCTCACAAACATTACAAAAGTCAGGCTACACAGAACCAAGACAGCAATGGTCGCCTTTTTAAAATAATCTTTTTGTCAATGCCCTTTGCCAGCAAGCAGCTATTTCCTTCTCTTTACTCCTCTGCCCTGTATTGGCTTTATTGTGATGCTAAACAGTGAGTTTTGACATTCAGAAAGACCCTGCCAAAGGACAGGCCAGTGGTTGCCGCACAGAAGAGAAGGCCTTAATGGGTTCAACTGGAATGGAAAGCATCTGCTAGTCTCCACAGGCTGGAGGAGAGGGAAATGTCAAGTATGGTTATTACGGAGCACATAGCTGCACAAGGAATTTCCACCTAAATGAAAAACAGTCGCAGACAATGCACAGGCACAAACTACATCTCCACACATTAGCGCCCTCACTGAGGCAATGAATGAACCCATTCACACCTCAGTGCATACAGTCGACTAGTGTGACACTTGTGGCACATACACAAGTACACATTACAGTAGAAAAATTAATATGCAGTGTCTTTATGTTGCTTGAGACACATGTAAGACAACAAAGACTAGTGTGGTGTCAGTGATTTTTAACCTTAACATTAACCTGGAACACTAAGCTACGATTGTTGCGTGTGACAAAGAGGCGATAACTGAGACAATAACAGAGTTCTTAGCCAACAAGAGCCAGAGAGGTCTAGTAAGGGCTTAAGACTGTAGTCACGTTGTTTTTAGTAAAATAAATTCACTCGCTGCAACGTGCTGTCCCACTTGTTTTACTTCCTCTTCTTCTGTCACCATGTCCTGCTCTGTTACGCACTAATTTGAAGAGCAAACACTTACTCCACACTGTGTGACAGGCAAAAGTTAGACTATAGTTGGTCAGAGAAAGGTTAGCAGAGCAGCTATATTTGCCTCAAAGTTTCGGGATAATTACTGTCTTTGAAAAATAAAGTTAGCCACAGGAAGACAGAACAAAGACCACACAGTTTAGCCTATAGGCCTGCCGCATGCTGCGCGGACTTCTAACACTGCTTTCCGGGTTCAAACCAAAACCAGGAAGTACTACATCATTCCAGTTTTAAAATCAACGCACTGGCTTCCTGTTGCTCAGAGAATAGACCTGTAAAACAGCACTGCTGGTTTACAAGTCTCTTAATGGTTTAGCACAAAAATATATTTCTGACATGCTAGTTGCTTATGAACATCATCAAATTTCTTAATAACATATAGGCCTGGCCAACAAAAAATATGAGTTTGTTAAGCCAAGTGTATTTGTAATGTCATATTTTGAAAGCATAAAAAAATTGCATAAAAAAAAAAATGTCTAATCTGCAATTTTGAAAAAAGCAGTGTATTTTGAAGCAGCTGTTTTCTTTTGCCCGACTTGAAAAGTGAAAAGGGTAAGCACACCTTTATGTAACTTAAAACTGCCATTAACAGTCATTGGCTTGTGAAGTGTTCATGCTCACAGAGTCCCTGAGTGAGCCTTTCTTTGGAAGATCACTTAAGCCTGATTGCTAATTTGCACCCTTTAGAATGCTAATCAAAGCTATGTTGCTAGACTAGGGAAGATCTTTAGCCCGGAGACATGTACATGGTTCTCAGTTTTAGGGCTTTCTGGTTTGTCAGGAAATGTGATGATGAATGCTGAAGAGCATTTTTAAGGCTGTATAAAATGATCAAGATGATGTTGTGCATTAGGAATGCAACAATACAGCTAGTTCACAATTCAATACGTACCTTGTTTTTTTGCTCATGGTTTTTGGTTCGGTTCACAAGACTTTATGGGGCCATTATTAAATTTTTTTTTTTTTGTCAGGCCTGCGACCAACTGGCCATTGTCCAGGGTGTACCCCGCCTCAGGCCCAAAGTTGCAGGGATAGGCTCCAGTCACTCGCAACCCCTAACGGGAATAAGCGTTAGAAGATGAATGAATGAATGAAAGTAAATTAATGAACATAAATCACATTTTGTGTGCAGTAGTACTTTAAAGTAACCTGTGTAAAAATACACTCACGTTTAATCAAACCTCAGTGTCTCAGCTAATGTACGTTTAAGTTAAGACTTGTTATGAAATAATTAATGTCTAAGACAGAGATGGTTAAGACCAGCAAGGACCAGTGCATAGTATTATAAGGATTAACTTTCTGTGAGTACGAGGAAGCCGCTCTGATAAGACCAGACTCTATGTAAAGCCAGTGTTTACAGCGGGACATTACAGCACAAGAAGGTTTCACTTTCACCACAAAGCCCCGCAGCAAGCATCAAATGAGGCCGAAGGCACATTGGGCTTCATTTGGAGCCCAAGATAATGCAGCTAGATAATCAAGGGGGTCTTCACTATTCTTGGAGGGGGACAAGTTCTGCCAAGGCAAGCGCCTGTTATCATCAGCCCATAGAGTGTTGTGATTTGTTGTTCACTCACAGAGGCGTTCCCTAAAGCATGCGCACAAGTTATAGATAAAAAGACAAAAACAAACAAACAAAAATTTACCAGCCCGTATAGAACTGTGAAGGGCGTACCGAACGGTTTGTACTCTCGGTACTGTATCGAGAATTGTTGCATCCCTAATGTGCATGAAGGCCTAATAGAAAATCAGCAAAGTAAGAATCCAGCTCTCTGCAGGAGGTGCAGCATCAACAGGATCAAACTGCCTGCGGGCTGGCCTTTTTGCTCTGTCGGCATGGAAACTCATGTTGCTCCACTCAGTGCTCCTGCGTCAACCACAAAGCAGGCTGTGTGGCAGCAAAATATCAGGCATTAGACAGAGAGTGCTGATGTACTGTGGTCAACTCTGAACCAATGTGGTCTAGAAGTGCCTTGACTAGACAAGAAGAAGAAAAAAAAAAAGAAAAGAAAAAAACACTTGTATTTGATTGTTACAAAGTGAACACAATTTCAAATATAGCCACAAGTGGCGATGATCAGCCCTTGACGGCGGCTACCTGGTGCTGGTGCCAAGATTGAATTGTGATGCTCAGATAGGGTTCTTTAAGAAGCCTGCCAAATGTTGGGAAAACAGAGGATGTATATGTTATGGATAACCATGTATTTAGGTGCTGGTGCCGAGTTTCAAGTGTACATATTGCCATGAAGCTCAAAGGTTTACAAAATGGTTAGGTTAATGAGGAAGTCCATAACTAAACTTTTGATGTTTTGTGTTATTTTTTTTTTAGATTGACATGAGGATGTGTGTGCCAGATTTTTGTCAATTTACAACAACCTTTTTGGGTTTTATACCAGGACTTAATTTTTGTATTTCTGTCATCACCACAGCAACACTGTAGAAAATAGTGCATTGAAGGGCCTTGGTATAAAAATATTTTTTGTTTGTCTTTCTATTTTCATTTTTCACTTTTCCACAAAAAGCGAGTACTAGTATCTGCAAATTTTAAACCACCTATGATTAGAGACTTCCGAATAAATAATAATAAAAAAAAAAACCTTTTATGCTTACAAATACCAAGGAAATTATTTTGTGGAATTGTTATTTTATACACCAGGTACTTTGATAATTACAGAAAACAGAATTGATAAAAAAGTTAAAACAATGTTTGAATAACTTACCCTTGTAATAACCAGCACAAAAGGAAAATGGTCTAATTATAGTAACAAAAGTAGAAACAAAAATGCTTACAAATATTTTAAATGTCCATTTTGAGCTGGACTCAAGCTATGCTATGCTATACTGTACTCACCCACTTATACTTTGTATATTTTAGTCTGCTACAGTATTTGTGATACTATGAAAGACAAGGCAAGTCTAAGTCTGGGAGTGACTGAAATAGGGCTGGGTGATTTGGCTAAAAAATAAAATCTCGATTCATTCCATTTTTCAGACTTTTCAGAGTTTACAATAAAAATAAAATAATTTTCTTGGTACTGACCTAAAAGGGTAATTCAAATCTATTTATCTATTATCAACACAAAACAACAAAAGCAAAGCGGCAAAAGCAATGTGCATTACCCTCAGACTGAAAATAAAGAGATTGGATACTTTTTAGTTTTAGTCTTCTCTGTGTTCATAGACCATTTCTAATATGGTTTCCACTGCACACAACCTCATGGCTAATTAGCATAAAAACACAAAGTATGTTGCACACTGTAGAAACACTACGCAGTTTCCTGCCCCATAGCTAAACCAAAGCATTTCAGAGGTAATATGACTTTCTCTGGTGATTATTAGTGTCTTTAGCGTCTGCAGAGTCACCACAGACATTAATGGTGCTGCTTTGGAGCTAGCAGCAACATTAGCCACAACAGTGTGCAGGGTTAGAAGAGATGTTTTTTAGTCAATTTAGTCATTTGGTATTTTTTACACTGTCCAAATAATTCGATTTATTGCCCAGCCCTAGACTAAAAAATAAACTTCCAATACCGCAGAGACAATGAAGAAAAGGTTAAAGCAAAAGCATCAGGAGCCAGTTTTCAAGGTGACGACGTTTCGTCTGGAGACCTGGATGACTGAGAACCTTCACAGCCATGCAGAGACAATGTAACAGCTAAACTAGCTTTAGAAAATGCTCTACAGTCAAAAATACAAAACATTTAGCCAACATATTTTCTTTGATAGAAGAATGACAGTGTATGGGATCTCCTAATGCATATCAATATCTGACAGCCAATCTGTAAAACAGAAAAGTAAATATGAAAAAAGCCAAAGGAGGCCAAAATGCCTGGACACAGCTGCCCATAAAGACAAGACAGGACTCACACATTATTTTGAAAAAGGCATCAACAAACAGAGTTGATAATACTCAGTTACCTTCCATTATAGTAAAAGAAGTCCTTTAATCATCTTTATAGTTTTCTCGTTCAACTGGCGGATATGTGATATGGCCCCTGGTGTTTGTTGATAAGGCTGCTGTGAAATGTAATTAGCGCAAAGCCATGATGGAAGTGACTTAATTTCTCAGTGCATTATTAACCAATGTACTATGTTAGCGCTTGGTCTCAATTAAAGTACACAACAGGTTCATGAGCAAATGAAGAGAGAGAGACAGAAACAAAAATGTGGTAATGGAAAGCAATATGATTTAAAGGGCATTTATAATGTGAATATAAATGTAAGACACCTTGGGAAAAGAAAAACGTCAAACTTTCTGACCTATTGGCTTCTTTTCCATGTCAGCTGAAACATGAGGTGTATTTGAAAGAAATGTTATACAAAACGTGAAAAGAAGCAATAGGCTGTATCCCAGAAGGTGGTCGAATATCAATCCCCCATTAGCGGCTACACCTGCCGGTTGGGGCCCAAATTTGTGTGAATGGGCTGATTAGGGTCTTCGGCTCGACATGCTGAACACCACTTTCTATTTCACAATCCACAGTCCAACATCGTAAAAAGCCAACTAAGAGGGGATATCGGAGGAGCCTGTTCGGCTTAGGACTTGCCAGAAAACGTGGAGTGTAAAGCTTTGCGACATTACTTTCATGTAATGCCTTCACTCCACATTTTTCTCTTGCACAGGCAAGGATTATACAGATTACAATTTTATTATTACAAATATATTTACTTGCATATACATATATTTACAGGTGCTTAAGGCTTGTCTTCCTTATCCAGCCTAATACAGTCTATTTAACTTTCACCACAACTCTGTCATGGGATCTATGAGCTTCAGGTAAAGGACTCAGAATAATCAGATGTCAGAATGTCAGCAAAAAAGCCAGTAAGGCCCTGAATAAGGACAAAACACTTTGAGAGAGATGTAGAGAAAGGCCGTTAAAGTTGATTTACACTCAAGGTTGTGTCATGACCTTAAAGCTGCAGTAGTCAAAATATTCTTCCCTAACTCTCCCAACCCCCTTGCTCTCCTTTTCTGTTTTTTGTTATTGCGTCGTTTTGCTTTGTAAGCAGACGTAGCCAGCACTGGACAAGCCACTTTCCAAGGATTTCCCATATACGAACTGAACTGTCTGTGGTTGAACCAAAACATGTAAAAAGGAACTAGTATGCTACTTTACCTGTTTGATTTTTGCTATAATGTATAAATCTTTACAGTGGTTGTAGTCTGACTCCTCAATCAAACATTAAGAGAAAAACATGGTCAACCATCTCAATTATCCTCAAGCAGCAAGAAGAGGAAAACATGCCAATGCCAATCAAAATCACGACATACACAACTGAAGTGATTAATAGACCATAAAGAGACAATACCCTGTATAAAGTTGTCACTTCACACAAGAGAACAAGGCCCGTTGTAAACATGTCACTTGTAAAATCACCAGTGGGTTCTATAGGATAGTGTTTTTCAACTTTTTCTGAGCCATGGCACCATTGGATATTTATTTCCCACACACCAAATTTTTTGACCTTCCGTTGTACTAGGATCTTCATCTAGATTAGAATTTTGTTTAAGACCCAGTCTGGAGTTTGAACTTTTTCTTTTCAAATATTTATCTATTGCTGTCACTACCTGCAACGTGCTTCATTAACTCTATTGACATGGATTAACAGAATCATTTCTAGCGGGGGGACGTCGTGGCTCAGTGGTAGAGCAGTCGTCCTATAACCAGAAGGTTGGCGGTTCGATTCCCGCTCTGCCCTGTTCATACTCTTGTTGTGTCCTTGGGCAAGACACTTAACCCACCTTGCCTCCAGTGTCCATAGCACTGGTGTATGAATGTGTGTGACTGTAGAGGTGTGTTTGGTGGTGGTCGGAGACGGTTGAGCGCCGTTTGGATGGCAGCCCCCATCTCTGTCTGCCCCAGGTGTGAATGTGTGTGAATGGGAGTGGAAGCACGATGTAAAGCGCTTTGGGTGCCTGAGAAGGGTGCAAAAATGCGCTATATAAATGCATACCATTTACCATTTTACCATTTAGCGGGACCTACGGCCACCTTCTGAATAGAGTAGATTGTATTTCCATCACTACATTGCTTGTAGAGCGCTGTACAAAATTATTTCCAGTAACTTAGTAATCAATTTTGGACCAATTAAATAAAATTGGATAATTTTGTGTGGCGCACCTGACAATCTAATGGCACACTAGTGTGCCGCGGCACTGGATGGATTTATAAGCCCAAAACAAAAAAAGCTTTACCCAAAATTGTTTATGCACTTGGGCCAAACTTGCAATGTAGTAGAAGTTGTCCATTTGTAAAAAAAAAGACCATGGAATCCTCTTTTATTATTGTGTCTGAACAGACTGGACCTAATTATGTTCGCCACTTTGTTAAGGTGCCCTCTTGCTCCATCTGTTTCATTGACGTGTGCAAAAGATCAAACATGGCCAGGCAGAGATACCTTTTACAGCACTTCAGATAAGACAGGCAGGTCAAGGTACACTTCACATCCCATCTGGATAGGCTTTTGTCTGTATCTAAACCTCCAATCAAGTATGGCACTAAGAGGGACACACTGATTCCAAGTGGCTAGATGATTGTGTACATGGATCCAGAGCGCAGTACATCTGTTGAAGATGGCCTTTGCTGTGGCAACACCTCAACCTGGGATTGGTCCGTAGCCTTTGACGTGCACATTATTACAAGACAGTTTTAAGCGGACAATTTCTATGCATGTATGCACAAGCTTGTATGCTTGAAGAGGTATACTAAGCAGTCAGTGTTCGGGAACTGAAGCTCTTTGTTCAAATCTGTCACTTTAATGAAAAGCGCAAGGGCTGTATGTGATGTGTGGATGATATATTATGACTAAACACAGATAAATCTGCAACTTCTACTGTTTTGAAACAAGGATGTGAAGCATCAATTCCACAAGATCTGGAGAGGAGAGAGACACTATTTCATTCTTGTATTGTGCACAGTGAAATGATTTAATAACCCCTCTCTTTTCTGCTTATGTCATGTCTGGGGGTAAAACAGCAAGGCAGTGTAGATAAAGTAGAGACAAAGTCAAAAAGTATAGCAAGGAACTTTGGTAGGATGGGGTGCTTTCTCCCATAATTGATGCTGATACTGTAAGACAGAAATGTGAAGAGAAATAAGACACAGGCAGCACAGGCAATCTGCAGGATACAGTAGCCAGCAGTAGACTCCACATATCACAGTCTATAAGAGGCCCAATCAAAAAGGCATCCAACAGTGGATTCCACTTGAGCATTCGTGCCTCGAAAAGCCACACAGACTGACCCCTTTTTTTCCCTCAAAGTGTGACATGTTAGCATACACAAATATCCAAATACAAAATGGCGCAAACATATTATCCAAGTTTTGTGACTTTCATTTCAACTTGACAGCCCTAATGGTTTTTTGCAGCATTAAGTCTGAAAAACCACCATGAGTTCAAACTCTGATTCACCCAATAACCCATTGCCTGCTTCTTTTTGCACTTACAATCAAGACATTTAGACTGTTCACTACATAGCTTTCATGATCTAAGTGGCCAGCATTATATACAGAAACATAATTTTAGCAAAAAGGATCGTAAAGTTCACTTGGTAAATGCATAGTACACACGTTTTCTGATAACCAGAGGCTTGCTTTTAGGGTTAAAAACCTTAATGCTTTCGAGTGCAAGTGAGGGGAAAAAACTTCCCATTTTAATTTCAGTATGGGGTTCAGTGACTTTGTGAAGTGAACTTTACATCAATTTTAAGCTCTAGTTCTGGACTATATCACACATGATAATTGTTAGGTCAGGTGTCACTAAAGATATCTGGAGTAATTGCTTCTAAAGACAGGCTTTTACTTTATAGAAGACATGTACTTTCCGTAATGGATGGTTTCAAGACAAGAGCATTACAGCAAACACACACTTCTTGTATTACACCTTTAAAGTCTGTGCTGTCATATGGCGGGAAAGAAATAGCACAGGGACATTAATAATAATTGAATTGCCAGAAAAATATAAATCTCTTTTCCCGCTCTTATGGATGTGCCCTCTAAGGCTGTCACAATCACTAGTCACTAATAATTTTGTTGTACGATATATTGCACCAGGAATTACTTGCGATTAACAATTTTGCGGTGTTAAAAACAATTTGCAGTGTTACCTCTGGGCAAAGTGCCTTGGCGGGGCGGCCAAAGGTCACATGATCTGTTATAGGGGGTTGGAAGCAGGGAGAGGTAAACGTAATAATAATTAATCTACTACATAGATGACAATTTTTTTTATTGCAGAGACTAAATGCATTTAAAATATTTTTTTACTCTTTTATTTGCTCTGCTTATTAAGCTGAACTGTGGACTTATCAACCGATATTAATATCAACAGAAGGACGAGAGATAATTTTATGTTCTATAATTATACAACAACAGCTCATTATCAAAGCTCACCTACAAGGCTAGAGGTCATGTTGGTGAGTAAAGGCACTTGTCTGGGTCTCCACGGTAACGCTCAGAGGGTGGACTTTGTGAAACGCCGACAAACTGTTGCTCAGAAAGTTAACTTTCCTTTAGCTCGCTGCTACAACAGGCTGCTTTCTGAACAACTTAAAAAAAAAAAAAACAGACAGCAGAATATATCGCTCTCTATCTTCACTTCATCTGACTCGTCTGCTTGCACGTGAGCACGCAGCTTTGTGTGCATTGTGTCTGTGAGCTCGCAGCTCCAGGTCAGGGTCTCAGAGCAGAGAGAGCAACAAAGTCTGATGCTTTGTGTTTAAAAAATAAATACAAGAAACATTTTAAATATAGTAAAGTAAAACGCATCACAAAATAAGCCTGTCAGTCCATTTTAATTATTCCTCATCTTTTTAGTAAATGTGTTTAGCCTACTGAGCATCTCTGCATATGGCGGCCGCCACGCACAAATTAATGCAGTGTAAACACTGCAGCGTAAACACTGTGCCTACGAATAAAGCAACATGCCTACAAATCAAGCAAGATGAAATGACACCACAGAGCATGGGAGAGATGTTTTCAGAAGAACACAGTTAAAAAGCTATGGCCACTTTATAGATTCAATAAGTCCCTTACACCTGTGTGGCTAACCACCATCAATCCATCATTCTGTGGAGCCCAATCCAATTTAAAGTGTTGAGGAGCCCCCGAGCCCCATAGCCGTATCCAAACCCAGGCCACAGCCGCCACAAAGCCTGCTTACCTTCATCCCCTCGAGTCTGAGGGTGTGACTATGTACTCGTGTCTGTGCTGAGAGAAACCACAAACCTTACCTGCTGCCTCATGTCAAAGTGTGCTGAGCCAATTTGAGCTAGCTGGAAAATGAGAAAAAGAGGAAGAAAAGAGGAACACAAGCTTGTTCTCATATCCAAAGCAAGATTGGTAAATAGCACATCCTCTAGTCATGATAAAGGCAGATTCTTGTCTCTATTATGAGGGATAATAACTGACTCAAACAGTACAGATTTTTTTTAATTTACACTGGTGAGCAATATGTCAATAAGACAGTATATCAGTCAATGCTTGCTCTTTTTTCTGCTGGTCTTGTAAGTGCTAAGGAGCACAGCAGAGTTGGCTTTCAGTGTAATCCACAGAAACTGCATGTGTCCCGCACACATGCAGTGTGTGTGGAGATGAAGAAGAGGGTTGTTTACTTACACATTTTTTAAAAAAGCAATGAAATTGCTTTGATCAAACAGGAACAAACTTTTACTTTTTATACATTAATAGTTTTTAATGATAATAAATAATAATAATAATAATAATAATAATTAAAGCCGCAAGCGGCGATAAAGGCCCTCGCCTCCCTTGAGACATGGGACACATGCACTCGGAGGATTTCATTTCGTGCTTTAAAGCGTAAACTTCACGGTAATGTCAAATAACCGGGCCTGTGCTACTGCTTGGGCCTGCTACACCACCTTGTAACCTAACTTTAGAGTTAAAGGTCTCCACAATCCCTGGTTTTCCTGGGAGCTGTCTGAACCTTTGGAAATAATAGATTATGCTTGGGCTAAGGCGAAAAACAAAGTACTGGCCGGAGATTTGAGATGACTCAGGAATCGCTGCACCCCCCTGTTTAAAAAGACAAAATGTAAATATAACTTGTCTAAAAGTACAAGGTTACAAGTTCCAAATGATTCTGAGGAGTTTTCTAAGACTCTAGCCTTGGCTCTGGAGGGGCCTCCTCTAAAGGAAGGATCCTGGCAATTGGGAAATGGCATTTATTTCCCAAAGGTTGCCTCTTCAAAGACTCATTACGACCACAGCCACAAATGTATCAAAAAACAAATTGATAACTTTTTTGGCACACGTGTCTAGATGATACTCACCAAATTTGGAGCTGTTTAGATGAAAAGCCTTTAGACACAAGGGGTGCAATTTAGGTGGTCACGCATACACCCAACATAGTAGATTTCCTGTTGAGTTTACGATATGGCTGTAATACATTTTTCTGTTCGCCCTGAGGTGTCCTATGGATATACCAAGTTTCATTTTTCTACGTTGGAAAAAAGTTACTTTCACTTTCCATAGGCCCAATGTATTTTGACTTTTCTAGGGGCCGCCACTGAGTCATTTTTCGTATTTTTTTTTTCGGGGACTTCAAATACATACATTTTTTGCCAGGCTTGAAGTCTGGGACCAATAAAAATGACTTTTAGTTGTTCGTTTACTGGGTTAAATTGAGGATCATTTTACAGAAAAATTATAATAAAAAAATATATACCGAATTATAATAAAAAAATATAACTCGAGCAAAAAGTCTAGAAAAACACTTGTCTCATTTACATACATGTGTTTAGCTCATTTTGCCCAAGTTTGGTGTCTGTGGAATGAAGCAGCTTTTTTCTGTGTACTTTTAAAAAAGGTGTATTTTAAGTCGGTTCACATTTTCAATTCAAAATGGCCGCCTTCCTGTGTGTGATAGGGTGTGGTCCCCATTGGCTTTTTGTTCATAAGCCCATGGTGGATGTGTGTACCAAGTTTTATTTGCCTACAACAAACTAAAAATTTCACTTCCCATTGACTTTTTCACATTTTTGGGACGTTGCTATGGCAACACATTTATAGATAGGGGGTGGTTGTCATTGGCTTTTATGCTCGTCATGACATAAGAGATGTGTGTACAAAATTTTATGTCTCTATGACAAACTAAATTCTTGGGTCCATTATAAGTTTGTAGGGGCGCTGGAGAGCCATTTCTAAAGATAACCCTTTTATTTACATATTTTTTGTTCAGGTCATGAATGTGCACAAATGGCTTTTTGGGTCCAACTCGATCCGAGAAGGCGTTTGAGAGTTAAGAGACGTTTTATTTTCACAAAAATGGCCACGATGTGTTGGATATAAATAGTTGTCTACTTTCAATGTTGTGTTTGAGCAAACGTTGGATCAGAACAGTTTTCACAGCGCACTGACAGACCTGTAACAATGTCCCACTACACAGCACCAGGATGAGGGATTATGGAGCACAACGCTCAGTAAGTGGCCGCTGCATTAAATTAAAAGTTCAACTTCTCTTCCTCCGAGTTGTCTAATAACACGCATGTTTTGCATCAACCACAACTACTTGGGTGACATTCCTCAGCATTAGCCTAGCGTTTCCTGAGAATGTTGTAAAAACAGCCCCTGATAAAAGACAAAATAAACAGAATGCTGTGTTATAAACTGTATCCATAATAACACACACACAATCATCTGAAATTTTTTGTAATCGTTGAGCTTGAATTAAAAAAAATTGATTACTTGCACAGTCCTACTTACTTCTACTGTCTTCTTAGAGACAAAGTTTGACCACCACCACCACTGGGAAAGCAGTTAAAATACTCAAGCCTATGACAGTGAATCAAAGAGGATGCTAGATGCTTAAATTAGCATGGGTATAGGACAAGTCTGACCCAAACCATTGTTTCTTTTAGTGTGAAAAAGGATTTAACTCAGACCAACTTTATGGAACAAAAGCTAGTTCAACAAAGAATGAAGATGGGGTTAGTACATATCTCCTAGCAAGCAGCAAACTTTTTATTTTATTCTTCACAGCACGATAATCATACTCATCAAGTCATACTACGGCAATAATCAAACGACTCCACACTCATATCAAAGTCTACCATCGGGGAACAATCTATTGGCCATCTGATTTCTCTCTGCTGACAACAGACTCGAGTCTCCCTTGGTGCAAAAGCTTAATGGCACCACCATGCAAGTTCAAACTGACCATTCACATCTCACTTTCACCACTAATTACAATATCTTGTGGAGCAGATGTTTTAGTTTTAATTCTCTTTGCTGCTCTGCTGGAGTAAAGAAACACTCCCGAGATCAATTATTCAGGAGTGTTTAAAACAGTGTGTAAAGAAAGAGGATGTCGGCCGGTTTAAAAAGTAAAAGCAGCTGTTTAAGTGCATGTGAGGTGACTAAACCTAAAGACAGTGTCAGCTTCAGCTAAACCCTGGGCAATTTAGGCTCCACTCTCAAGTGTGGTGGAAGGAGAGTAGAGAAATGGGTGAAAAGGTAGAAGCAGAAAGAAACTCCACACCATTAACAAGCAATTAGTTTGGGGAGGGCCATTGTCAGGCCATAAGAGTATAGAGGACGGGGGGAATATGGGATGGTAGGGAAATGAGGAGGAGTGTTATTTAGGAGGCAGATGGCAGAGAGGGGGAAATTAAGATGAATGGGCACTAAGCGGGCTGAGCTGGTGCTGGGGCTGGGCAGAGAAAAGTAATTAGCTGTGTTTGCTCTGGGAGGCTGGCACTATGTATGATGCCTGCAGTGACAGGGTAAAGCCTTGAGTGGGGTTCGTCAACAAGGCCATGTTTAAAGCTGCCAGAAGGGGGCAGCTGTGCCAGAAAGCTTCTGTAACTTTTTCATCCACTTACACTGCAAGGGTTATTTTATACAACAAAAAGCAGCTTCTCTTTAACAGTGTTTTCATTCTAGTTTAATCCCTTGTTAAAACAATGCAGGTCTTGGTGCTTTCTAAGGTGATATGTAGAGGAATAACAACACATTCACAAGGAAGACAAGAACATATTTTAAATCTTTCCCATTAATACGAATATATACATTAAAAGTCAGTGCCTTCTTCAAACCTTTATTTGAAATGCACTGTTTAAGTCGCAGAAATATACTTCCTCAAGATCATTAAAATAAGTATCCTCAAAGTAATTTTGTTGGTTTCCCTAATATAGATATCTTACTCGATATTACTTTACATTTGGCCCATCACAAACTATAAACTATAGACAAAGCACATTAACATCACATGACAAGCCATATCTCACCAGATAAGCAAAACTGTATTTGATATAACATTGTGCATACTGAGATGCGAAAGTCTCATGTGCGTTTGCAGTAGTGCAGTTGCAGATAATGGGCTGTAATTTGCGACGGCGTTGCAGAGATCAGAATATCAGATGGTGGTATATTTGCTATTTTGTGCCTGATGCAGCCATCTTATGCCAGTCTGCAACCCTGCCAGTGACACGAAGGCCTGGTAGTCTGAAAAACGAGGCGTGGCATGGCGGGTAGAAAGAGATCTTAGTCAAAGCACAGGTCAACAAGCACTGTGGTCTTTTAAGCCCAGTCGTTTGGGCAGGTGTACGTCCTCAGACCAATTAGGAGGTATAATTATTGTTGCGCAAATTTTTATTAAAAATTTGCACATGCACTGGTGTAAAATTAATAAAAAAAAAAAAAATAATATATCAATTTTATTGCCCATATTTTTAATATTTCTCTAAATATTTTAGTGTTATGACTTGAAAAAAATACAAACAAATGACAGTAAAATTATATACACTTATCACATTATTCACAACCACCCACGGTTTTACAGAATTCTGGGTTTTAAAAATATTATGCTGCAGCCAGGACAGTGCATGGCTAAATAAAGATGTACATGTCATGATTAAGGAGGAGAAAGAGGGAAAAGGCAGCCTACATTAGAAGAGAGGGGGGCATTAGAAGCGGAACACAGAAAACTCACCAGGGACGCAGCTGGGGATAATCCTGAGCTTGATCTGTGCATTTGAAGGATTACTAGTTCATATACTCCAGGCAGGTGAAGATTCTTCGCGGAAACAGAGTACAGTCCCAAACTTATTGGTCTATCATCCACACCCCTCATCTCTCCCTGGGCCTGGACCAAGTCCTGATAGGTCTAATACCTGTCTGCGCTGTGTGTGCGTAAAGTCACCACCTGCGCAGCTTTCCCTGCATAAGAATACCACGGGGAAAAATAGCCTGTTTTTGGTGCTGAATGTGATCAGAATGTAATCATGCAGTGTCCATGTGATTGATGGCAATTAAGACACGATGCATTAACTGGGAAACATGAAATCAATGTGTGGTTATTTCTGTCCTTATTCCTTTTCAAACCAAATAAAAAAGTCTAAAAACCCTAGAAGTTTGTATAAAATGCATGTCCAGACATGAAGTATTGTTGGACAGACAACACAGGGGATTTGCGCAAATGAAATGATCACACATAATAAAATCATATTAAAAATTAATCCAATATAAAAAACTTAAATTAAATAAAAGAAAAGCATTCTGCATTATGTCAGAGTTGAATGGCACTAAAATAAATATAATAATAATTTGCGCTGCACTGGAAGAAATCCCTGTGATTGGTTGAAAGCAAAACATCCCTAACACATACATCCAGCCTCTTATACCTGCGCCAGCTCAAGTCCTGCCTCTTTATACCAATGTCTGCGCTCTGATAGTCAGAAATAAATGGAGCTTCCGTCTTTGCAGGATGCCTTTGTTATGATCAGGACGATACGGTCCAATGTCTTTTACTCTGTGCAAATCCAACAAAAAAAAGATGTAATGCCATTTATTGTACATTGCTGTGCATGGTTTTCCTCATTGTACTAGTACAGTGACAGAAATTGCCAGAATCCCGTTCCCTGTTTGGGATTGAATTTTTGCTCAAAAGATAAATATTGTCATAGTTTTAGAGATTTATGCTATAGGCAAGCATGGTGAACTGAGCCAGAATTGTGATTGCGATGATATAAAAAGAAGAAAATTAAGAACGTACTTAATTTTCTTGTAACTATTTTCTAATGTAACACATTACAACAAATTTACTCTGCATAAAAAACAAAAACTAGCCTAACCTTTTACATACTCTTACACTTTTATATGCACCATCAGCTCCAGCTACTGTATATTGTTAGTTTTCACACTCAAAGACTTTATAACACAACAGTAGCTGTTATATCTACAGCAACTCACAACATCGGAGTCTACAATCTAAGGCCTTTCAGATTATTCCAGAGTTTTACTGTCTTCAACTGAACCTATCTTTCTTTCTCACATCATTTCTCTCCATTTCTGATGTTACAGCCACCTCGATCTGTCTCTTTCCACCCACCCTGTATATCTACTCCCCCTCATCCCTTTCAAATCTAATTTCAGATAAGTTGTAGAAGAACAACAGAGCAAGGCCCTTTATCATTGCCATCAATGATGTGGGTGGATTGAACATGAATAATTTTATTCATGTGAGCCTGTACTCAGCCCACTGGGATTGCAATTACAAGCAATAAGAGATAATAGGGTTACAGTGTAATTTTTTAAGTCCCTCACTCATGACTGAGGAAAACATTTGACACACGAGAAGAGAATGGCTGTTTATCAAACAACAGTCGAACAATTTGTTAACATTGTATACTTATAATAATGAATACCACAGAGAATTGTTTAGTTATAATGCCTTAAGATCCCTGCTCTTTCCAAGGCTAATGTAGGGACATCCAGACATATCAACCTGGGGAATTTTTTTTGGTGTTGCATCCCTTTGCTTTCTTTCCAATCTCTGTCATAATAACAGGTTATAGAAACAAACACATCGAGTATGAAGTAACCCATACAATTTTATTCCTCAGTAGACTTTAATACTTGACAATTAAATTTAAATTATTTTGGTGCAAATTACAACACTGCTTTGTTTCAGTTAAGGATAAAAATCATGTGGATTCTGGATTTTATTTTTATCTAATGATATACTTATATGATATACTTATGAGCAAGCATTATATTGGCCTAATAACACAATTGAACTACTCAGTGGGAAAAATCTAGAGCTTTGTAACTGAGAATGTGCTGTATTATTACCTGAATTTTATTTTTTGT